>LBNU01026404.1:4485-30905 GCA_014162995.1 Artemisia annua | reverse complement strand
ATCAAAGGTTTTATTATCGAAAATACTAAAATTGAATTTTGTAATTCTTTTCTATGTATTAATGCAACATTAAAACCGTAAACGTGGTTTGGTCTTAAAATTGGTAAATTAATCCAGTTCTGCTTTCAAACATTATGTTTGATTGAGAAAAATTTACTGAAAAGACACACAAAGTCTCTTTTCCATGAGAGAAGAATGAGACTCAATCCTATTCCTTTTCATGATTGAGAAAGGTATGACAGGAACATTAGAGTTGTCTACATTCTAATATAACTCATAGCAATCTTTAATAGTTAAGAAAATTGCACATCTTATTTTCCATAGAAATTTCATTACCCTCATTTGGTGAATGAATTCTTTTAAAACAAACATGATATTTGGTTAAATGGACAATATGAGTTATTAGAAGATAGATAGATTATCGCAAAATTGTTAAAAGGCAAGCTTGCATTATTTATCTAGTTGTTGTGCTTTAAACATTTTAAAGGTGCTACATACCATTGTGGGGATGGTAGACCTATTAAGGAAGAAATTGCATTCCAAATTCTTCAAGTTAATAAGCGTTGATGGATAATCCATCATATACATAGTAGAATACACATTTTAGTACCTGAGTAATTGTTACGTTTGGGTTTTTTCAAAAGTGTAGGAAAGTAAAAGCAAGCAATTTGTTTTCACTGGTAATGAAACACTTACAATGTTGTCAAATCCAGTGGGAGCGTTGTGTTGTATTACTGAATATGGAGTTATTGTAATGTTCTATGATTCAGTGGGAGCTACAAGCTTTATTTTCTGTGTAGTAACCCAGATTATCTTCAAGATAATTACTTTCTAATTGTAGACACTTATGTTTTAAGGATAGTTATGGGCGTTTCCTTACTAAACAAAGTAGTCCTACATCTACTTGCTAATATCTATGACACAATCATATTGATCACATAAGCAAACGTGTGTTGTGTTGTTTATTTGTTAAATGAGTTTGTTGCATGCACAAGTGGGAGAAATCTTTAATTGTGTGCAAGAAACAACTAATAAAGATATGATTTAAATCTAATTCAAGAAACACTTGAAACTGTAATTTACGTCATGTGAGAGCTTGGACTAGATTACAATGGAAAGGTAAATTTCATACTTTCATTACTAGCAGATCAACTGATGTAATGGAACTATGATAATTACAGTTTCGAAATTAGACGTCTATTAGAACATGTGTCAATAAGATAACAAAGACTACTTCAATTAAATGTTTATGTATTCACAGAATGACATAAATAGATGGAGTAGTAGATTAACTTGAAATTATTAATGAAACCAAGAAGGGGTGTTCATAACTACTTTAATTATACATGTTTATGTTTTCTTTGTAAAGTCACAAACATGAAGTCTTTTAATTAATACAAGACTTATAATATAAAATAGGGCATTAACTTGTTATGTTTTTTATTAAAACATATACATAAAGTCAATGAGTTGATCAATGACTTATAACGTATAGTGGGATTATAACTGTTATGTCTTTTGACTTGGTCAAAGAGTACTTGTGTTATAAAGTATGCAATTAGCTTGAAATTTCTACTATACCATTAGGTTTGACTTGATTGGTAAATGGGAGATGATATGTACACATACACTTTTACTTTGCATACATAAATTTATATGTGAGAACAAGCAAATTGATGTGTGGGGACAAGCAAAATTATGTGTGCATAGTAAAAGTGTATGTGTACACATCACTTCCCTTGGTAAATAGGTAAGCCAAAGAGTATATGGTTATCTTACATATTGATTATCTTTCAATATTAATTCTAATGAAAGACCATAATGTCAAGTGGGATGTTCAGTTAGAAGAATCAAACTCTATTTATATAGTTTGATTCAAGATAACTATAACTTCTTTTCTTCCTAAAGGTTATCAAGGTTAGAAAATTGAGTATGGATTGAATATACTCAATAAAACTCCAACCTAGAAGATTAAATAAGACACCATAAATTATGTAATGTGATGAATCACATTAAGTCTTAAAATTGAAGTTTCGAATTTGTTAAACTACTTATGAGTAGGTTATTAACAAACTAATGTCAGGAACTGTCAATGTGTATTTGTAATGTCCTAAAAGAGAACATTGTATTGTTGCTCTACTTGCTAAAGTATTTATTGATAATTACAAAAGGCAAGTGGGAGTTTTGTTTAGATCTTGAAAGATTAAATTACAAAATACATAATCTTCTAAAAACACATTAGCAAAAATCATGATGAGGCTAGACATGGCAATGATAGACCTCAACATGATGAAAGTCTCATTCATAGATCCGCAAGGATGTCTCAGATATTTGATTGATATGCTGAGTAAGATGAATTACATGATCAATGTAAGCCTGTTAATCATAATGATGCATTTACAAAATATTGAATTATGGTAAAATGCTCATACTATGAATGTTGAGATGCTGTCCATAAAGATAAATCAACTTTGAAAACTTGGTTTATCTGAATAAAAATGAGTTTCTTCAAGAAAAGAAAAACCCTAGAGGTTTAAATCTTTGTGAAGAAATCATATGGACAATATTGTACACACATTTAATGCATGTGATAAGATTATTAATCACACTTAAGCAATTAACTGTGATTGAATATTCTTTCCTAGGCACATTAAATATATAAAGATTATAATTGTCATACTTAGTTTCATTTATATGAAATTTGACAATAATATCAATAACTCTTTCTTGTGTGATTACTTTTGCGAGGACGATAAGTAATAAAAATGAGTTTTATGAATCACATAATCTTTGGAAATGTACAAATTGCAAGAATCCGTTAATGGATATATGCATGCATCTAAGAGATGATTCTTATGTTTAAATATTAAATCCAAGTTTTGATTTATAATTAAAATAAGATAACTCCTAATTATTCCTGAAAGCTAATGGGAGTATTATGTTTATTTTCTTAAATCATATATGAAAATAAAATTTCATTTAAATTAAATGTTGAGTTTAATTTAGATTTGAATGAAACTTCACTTGAAAGATTAATAAAATAAGATATACAACCTTGGAATATATGGTTATTGTTAATAAACATATGCGGTAAATAAATTAATCTAATGGAACATGATATATCATTTAAAAAATGGATACATATCTTTTGATAAAGATAGAACATGAATGAAATCTAAGTCTGACTTGTAGACTTTTCATGTACATCATGTTATATATTGATATTGTTGTATCATGCTTTAATAAAAGATGATTTGACAACATTGATTGAAAGTTGTAATAAATAATCTTAAAAGGAATATATTTTGATTTAGAATCATATTCCACAGCCTGGAGCTGCTCCCGATTCTATCAATATACATACAGGCAATTGTTGAGTAATTGTCATTGCTAAACAAACTTTAGGTTTTGGTAGGCACCAAACAATACAACTATTCAAAGTTTACGGATGTTTAAAGGAGCATATTGTGGTTTGTATATAATAATGCTAGTTTAATTGAGATGATACTCAATTCTAGTTATGGTATCCTTAATGATGACCATGCCAACTAGATGTGCTCAACTAACTAAGAGCATAGTTGCATTATACATTAAAGAATAAGAATACTTTAACTTTGGAAGTGTAAAAGATGATTGACATAAATAGGTGGTTGAAGATGTCACGCACCTTATGGAATATTGTGTCAATATCAAGATGTGTGTAAACACATACAAGAAATTCATTTATTGAATTCTTGAAATTAGTATTCTCAAAATTCCGATAGATCAAAGGTTAATTGAAATTATACCTTGACAAACAAGTATGACTATCATGACTTGAGGAATAATTCATTAACTGGAATTATCATGCATTGATCTATTTAGTATTTGGATAAGGGATGTTAAGCAATTATTATTTACAATGAATTAAAGTACTTTGTACGTTTGTTTTCATTAATAATAGATTGTATCCTATATTTGCATGTTTAATCCAAGAATAACTTATGTTATTCTAAATAGTTTGTTGTCAATCAATGATATGGGAATATCATTGAATTAAGACAAATCTGAGTTTTGGTAGAATATACTTAAGTATATTGATGCGTAGGACATGCCAAATTCACATGATATTCAATAAGAAGAATAAATTGAATATAGGACAGATCCCAACCGCATGATTGTACTTTATGGATCTTTGTCATTAAAGTAAATCATGAATATTTATCCTCAAACTTGAGATACCAGATAACTGCTATGGATGTAGCTCATTTTCTGTAAGATAGTCTAACGTTATCCGTAACTGGTGGTTATAAGGGCTATTTTCAGAAGTGATGCAAAGTTCATGGGTTATGCTTGTAGTCAAGAAAGAATTTGTTCCTTCAAATTTGTTTTGAAGTATAATACTGCTGGGCCCCACGTAGGGTTGACAAGATGTTTGTACGGCCGTACCCAAGATCTATCTGGAATACGGTAAGATGATTTGGTAATCTTGTTCAATCAGATATAATGAGAAACAGAATAGTTAATTATGGAATGACTTAGATCCATATGCAGATTAACGTGGTATTAGAAACAAAAGGATAAGTATGATGATGATTCATCAAAAGGTTTTTTCCAGGAAACCACACTCAGGGTCGTTCTGGGGGCATTGGGGTGTTATGCTAGACTAACCAATGTCATTACTATATTAATGTATATCCAAGTGGGAGCTGTTAGTTTTGTGGATGTATATTAATAAAGTATGACCGGGTTCGAACACAAGACTTCGGGATTGCACACATTACGTATGAGTTTCAATGTTTTAATAATTAATATATTAAGTTATGATTAATTATTAAATTCACAATAAATGACTAAAAAGCATTAGGTAATTAATAGAATTGACTAACAGTCGGTAAATGTCAACGTGATACGAAGAAAATGAAACAAGACAAGAGAAGGTTCTAGAAATCCTCTCTTGGGCTTGTTTATGGCAAAACAATGGAATCCCACATCGGAAACCATTGTAAACTTGATCTCAACCATAAGGGTATAAATACATCCCTATGTATTCATCCCTTGGTACACTTGATTTCAATAGAAGACCAAACTTCTTATTTTCTCCTCTCTTGTTCATAGGTCGACGAGTGAAACCCCACGTAAAGGGATTTGCGAGTAACCTTGAACATTACAAAGTGTTTGGTAAATCTATTGTGATCAAGAACCTAGCTTTTCTCATTGAAACACTTATAATACGTGTGTACAAGAACGAAGGACAAACATACTTTTGTTTGTGATCTTTTCCCATTCGACTTGGTGTTAGTCGAATTTTACTAAACCCTAAGTTAGGGTTTAATTGGTTCTTGTTTGATTGTGTAACACCCCCATTTTCACGGTTCGCAGCGGATTTAGGGTTGGGGTATTACTTCATGGAATAACAGTTACAGTAATAGAAAACGACTTAAAAAGAGACGTTTATAGAAATTTAGTTATCATTCATTTAATTATCAGAGTTTTTATAGTAAAAGATATACTTTTACTATTGTTGAGATCCCAAAGTCTAAGTGATGTGTTATGTTTGAATGATAACCGGTTTGAAAATCCTTCAAGTTCAGTGCCTCCTTCTGCCACATCTCCGTAGAAATGATATACCTAGGATACATGCTTAAAAAGTCAACACTAGGTGTTGAGTGAGAGTCATAGGTTTAAGTGTTAGTGAATACAAGTTCCCTGGGCTCCGTTTTTACACCCATCTGGGAAAATGTTGTATGTGTGTGTGTGATAATTGTGATGCATGCACAATTATCAAGAGTGGGGTATGTTGCACTAAGCTCATGAACCACACGTTAACAATCCGGGTCATGGGGGCTGCAGACCCAACCATGAGGGGATGGGAAGGATAACTTTGCCAAAGTTAATCCTTCAGTGGGTTCAAATATAGTACTTATTGATACCATCCAGAAAGATGTAGTATCAACGGGAGTTGTCAAACTCCAATAGATCTATCAACTATATTCGCGTTCGCGTGGGTAAAATATCCCAAACGATTAGATTCATGAATTTTAGTTATGTAGTGGTGGCAGATAGTTTACTCATGCAACAACCAAAGAAAAAGACTTGTATTCGGTTTAAAGTAAAGCAAGTAGCACGTATCCCCCTCACAGGGTTTGTAAAGCATTTAGAGTGAAAAGTTAAAAAGATGTGAGGCTATGAAACTCACCTGGGCTTAGGGAATTCTTACTGATGTAAAGAGTGACTCGGAAACTAGACTGCCTTACTCACGTATCCTGGTGTGTTGTAGGTGTGGATGTATGTCAAGCTTTAGTTGTTTTGTTTATGTTTTCTTAAGTAATCATTCTTAGGGTTTTTAGGGTTTTAGATATAACACAACACCATTCAGGCCATCAAAATTCAGAAGTATAAGACTCCTCACATGAAGCTCCCTACTATTGTATTATGTTATCAACATAATAGCGTTCGGGCCATCATAATTCAGAAGTTAATACTCCTCACATGAAGCTCCTTACTATTGAGTTATGTATTTATTTAGAGTTTAGTTAAAACATAGCACCGTTCGGGCCATCATAATTCAGAAGTACATGCAATAATCGTTTGAGGAGTCAGGACACTTTAAATCGTAAACCCAGCAAACTCGTCAAAACGAAATATCCACATAATACTCCTCACATGAAGCTCCCTAGTATTGTGTTATGCTTCTAACTTTAATATTTTTACTTTATACCCTTATAGTTTAATATATTTACAAAATCTACCCTAAACTTATAATACTTATATTATTTATATTTATAACTATCTATACTTGACACAATTAGTCCCTATACTTCTATATTTTAGGAAAATGGCAGAAATGACCCTTGGACTTATAAGTTTTCTATATTTACCATTTAGACCCTTAACTTTATAACTTTTGCAAAACTAGTTCTTTTAAGTTTATAATTATTTAACTTTTTATCCTAAGGTTTTATAACTTTGGCAAAAGGGTCCTTATACTTATAACTTCTAAGAAATGTCAAAAATAGTCCCTAGACTTAATATTTTTAGAAAGTTACCATATATACCCCTATGCATGGAAAACTTTGCAAAACTAGTCCTAATTCCATGCAAACTATATTTTTATGAAACAAAAAGGTTTCCTAGCTTATGTTTAACTAATATTAGCTTATCTAAGTTACGTAAATCAGATTATAGCTTATGTAAAGGGCTTATAGCATGTTAAAGGCAATTCGATAGGTTGTAGGGTTTTAAAAAGAAAACTAGCAAATGATTATGACCAAGGCTTAGGCAAGGCTCCTAATGGAATCTAAGGCATCCTAATACTATCCTAGAACTAAACTAAAGGTAAAAAAATCAAAATGAAAGGCTTACTTGGTTAGCTAGGGTTTAACGAGGGGTTAACTAGGGTTTAGGGTTTTCTCGATGACAAAACGACTTAACAAGGCCTCAAGACTTGGTTTGCTCGACTCCTAGGTCTACCACAGCTCGTATACTACTACTACTACTACAGAAGGTTTGAGGTGAAAAGAAGACAAGAGGTGTGAATGAAATGGAGAGGGGACGGGGGTATTTATAGGATACGCTTGGAGTAGCGACCAAAAAAGGAAGAAAGAAGTGTCGAGGGGGGGATGGTGAGTAAGCAGAGCTAGGTGGTGACTAGGAGGAGCTAATGAGTAGGTAGGGGGCGGTATAGAGGCGGTTTAAGGTGGTGTGTGGTGGAATGAGGCCGTGGAGTCGGTTTGGCTAAGGTGGTGACAAGTAGGTGATGCACCTACCTGTGTGAGGTGCTTAGATGTGCTAGGGTGTGTCCTAAGCATGACTAAGGTGCTAGGTTAGGTGCTTGAGGTGTTTGAGGTGCTTAGGGTACTTAGTTTTAGGATTAGGGTTAAGTTAGGTTTAGTTTAGACCTAATTTGGTTTAGTGAGTGTTTAGGATTTTTCCTAGGGTTTAGTGCCTAAGTTAGAGTCCTAAGAGTGTATCTCCTAAGTCCTAAGAGGCTTATACTAAGTGGTGGTAACTTATGGGAAAGATTTGGGAAGGTTTGACCTAGTTTCCAGGAAGTTATAACCTAGTTATGGTTTTGTGCCTAAGGGACTTGTACCAAAGCTCTAATGGGTTGTACTAAGGTCTAAGGGTCATAAGGTTTCCTAATGTTCCTAAGGTAACTCATACTTAAGCCTTGGACACTTTCAAATTAGTTTAGTTAAGCATATAGGGTTTAGTAAGCACATATGTCTAATTAGGGTTTAATTAGGGTTTATTAGGGTTCTGTGATATGTTTAGTGTGTTAGATTGGTAGATTACTTATTGTGGTGTTGTTGTGATCTTATGCTTGACATACCAGGGGTTTATAGGATGTGAGTGTTGAGTTATTTGGCTTGTGTGGATACGTGGGCAGGTCTAGAGAGTCATGCAAGTAATGAATGCACATAAAAAGCAAAAATTTACCTGTGAAATACCTACTATAGGTATTTGTAATGGGAATGACAGTGATGAGATTTTGTGGGTTGCTACAGATTGATTTCTTGTTTCGCTAGAAATCATTAAGGTACGCATATTCTTTTAATTCGGTTAACTAATTACAAGTATTATGATTCTTACTTCCGCTGCATGCTTTGATGTTTACTTGTTTATTTTATAAGTGTTATGATATCTTAAATTCCAACATAAATCTCATTAGGCGTGCTATAACATAGAAGCAAACCATTGCATGACTGCATGATAAACAAATTCTTATCCGCCTCAGTAAACGATTGTATGCTAGCCGAAACATTGACATCAAACGACACAAAATCATATCCATTGAACCTCGGACCTCGCCGCGGGACAAAAAGACCAGAAGGAGAATCGACCTTAGGGACTTTCCTTCGACGCTTAAGGAACTTAGCGTCTGTGATGAGAGACAACCAGCATTCGGATACCGGCTTAACCATATAAAGTGAAGTTATTGGTAAACTAAGTAAGATTTCAATTAATAGGTCGCCGTTCGACATGACTGCATGAACGGATGGAAGGAGTCTGTTTTTTGTTGAATATGTGATAAGTTTTCTGGATGTACCGACATCATCAACGCGAGCTAGCTCCAACCGCACAGGAGGTTCAATAGTTTTCATGATGATGCCAAATTTACTTAGCACTTGGATTCAAATCAACGTGCTCCTAACATTTATACATGTTTGAGAATTAGTTGCGATTTGATGCTAAATTTAAACGATTATGTCGTCTATGAATAATAATAAAACCAACAAACACAACAAAAAAACAAACAAACAAAACAAAAGGCAGAATTGCATATACTTGGGGCATCTTATATTTGGTTAAAGCAAAATAGCTTGGCTACGTTTTGAGAAGCTATGACTTCTTGAAACACATAATGCTTATGGTATTCTGAAACAGCTATAAGCAGGGTATGAAGATTCCTATTTTTAGACAAACAATTTAGCTTAATTAGTATTCACAAAATAAGCAAATCCAAACACCATTTCAGAAGTACTTATTATTTTTATTTTAGTAGAAGCGTAACCATATTAAGAACTTTGAAGGTGTTTGGGAAGGAAATAAGCTAAAAAGCAGAATCCATTGTTGGGTATTTTAGAAAACAAAAAAGCTATTAAGCATAAGCCAATTCAATAAGCTTATTCTACCTCGGTGCCGAGAATAACTCCCAAATCAGTAAAAATTTGAATGATTTCTATTTTGTTTTATTGAATTAGGGATAAATTCATTAAGCTTATTCTACCTCAAGTGTGATTCTAGCTTCTGAGATTTACAAGGTACGCTGCTAAAATCTCATATAAATATGAAGAGATGAACCAGTTAGTCATTTTGAGTCTAGCTTCTGAGATGTACAAACTAGTTGGAACTTGCAGCTTATGGAAACATGGCGTCACAAAACAACACAATATCTTGACAAGTTCTAAATTCTTAAGTTAAGTTTTGTGAGCTTCTGAGTTATTGTTAACACAACCACCAAATTTTAAGATCACCACAAAGTCACAAACAACATATTGCTTAAGCAAACACAAACAACAAAGCCTCACATGTGACCTGAATATGGACTACCTAAACAAGTTGATTATGCAAGTTAATATCAACAAAAAAAGAAGCTGTTGTGTTCCATGATTATAAACCACAAGGAGTTATCAGCCTGATTACCCACGTACAAATAAAAATCATAATGTATACTAAGGAACAATTGTCCAAGTCCCAACTTCAAACTGATAATTGAACTCTTAGGCAAATTTACCCATGAAACATGAGATTTTTATAAGTAAACCATATTGTAATCAAAGCGGTTAAGGAGTTACAAACAAATCGCAATCTACAAAATTTATGATTTTCAGTTTTCCCCGAACCGGCTAGGGTTTCGAATGGAGTCAACAGCCCCTCTTTCCATTCCTAGCGTTTGCGGTGAGGGAATGATACCATATGTCATAGAGCTCATTTTTACCTTTTTGATTCAGTTTAGAGTTACCTTATTGGTGTATAAGTGGTTATTGACTTGGATCTAATGTACTTAACAATGCCAACTTGTGATCTAGATAATTTGACCTCATCCATGCAAATTTAGTAAATAATTAATCAAATTAATTATGCCATAACCTTTTTATAAGCACATTCTCCCATTTCCCTTCGATAAAAGGCTAGTTTTCACCATCACCTTCCTGGATACTCCTACATCAAACATGTAGGCTTCTCAATCGCATAGATAGTTGCTCCTGATAACAATCATAGGCCACAAACATCTCGAATCTTACGAATTTGTATCAAATTCTCATTTGAAGAATCTCAAAAAAACCAACCTGTGACACGAAACCTACCTTAATAAAAGCAGTTATGCACCGTTAAAAAAGTACAATACACTGAAGGCTGTCAAATTTAGTAGTTTACATAGAATATTTGAAGGAGTTTTTCAAAAGCTTGCAACAAGAAGCTGTATCGTAATGATCTATCAACAAACTAAAACTTGCTCCAAAAGCTTGTGAATTGAAGCTGACCACAACCCAATTCATTAAGTAAAGGCAAAGATAAGAATCTTAAGAAAAACTACTAATTTGCAGAATACCTAAAATCGGATTTCAATTCCAATCCCATCAAAACCACGAAGTAATGCTGAACCATATGGGGTTTTACACATACAAGTAAAGAACACACATATAACTATTCCAACCGAACATAAGGATGAAGCATATTACAGTAAAAAAAAAGAACCAAACTAGTAAATGCAGAGCATCCAAATCGATATATAATCACACTATTTCGAGTCAAGTGTGCAATTTCTTAGGTTACAAATTCTATCATAAACATTTTTCTCACCAAAATCTCCATGGCATACTAATGATACTTAGCGAAATTCCATGGATGCCACGTCTCGATCATCTGTCGCACGTATCTACATGTTCAAAACGTAAAATACATAGTAATCAGCAAGCTTTGTAAGTAGTAACAAGTGAGTTATAACTTTTTCACAACAATTATAACGAACTTTTTCAGTAAAACATACACTGTAAGAAAACACAAAACTTGTAGTTGCTTCTACATTCATTGTGTTTTATATGACATCCTTTTTGCTCTAAAAGGATAATACTTTAATCCTCAAAGAGTGATTCAGTGGATAATACAGCCAGATTAATTAAACCTCATACGCAAAAAAAAATAATAACGGCCAAACTAAATAATGCCCAAAACGGTCTTTAATCATATATCACATACACATAAAAGTTGATATTTCTTAGACAAATGATTTTAGGCACAACCCAACCTGGCTCGTTACCCTTCCCGCCTATATTTTGACGCACTACAGAATCTATAAACAAAAGAAACGGTGTAGTAAAAGCGTGATGTTTCACTGATGGATTTTTTTGCCATATTTTTCACCATAGGTCAAGCTGAGCAAGTATAGAATTGGTGTTCTACTGATCACTGTCTCAAAGTTATTTGGCATCCTACAGCAATTGTCACCAGTAGATCTGTTTAGTCATTGGCTGTAATATCTTTCAGAAGCTTTTAGACAAATTTTCTGAGTTGGGCTAAGGGCATCAGATATAATAACATAGCAATGGTTTATGTGTAGTCCTAACAATACAGCATAACAATTCTGGCATCTTTTTGAGGATTTATGTGTAGGTCTAACAACTAATAAGAATATACAGAATTTAAGTAGGTGGTCTGATCCAACATTGATTTTGAACAAGATTTTCATGCTCCTGGTTGAATCTTAGTAAAGTGCTATTGTGCAACTAGCCTAATAACAGAACTATCACCATTATTTTAAGTTGATTTTAAAGTTAGGAGGTTAAGGTAATCCTTTATCTATGGAGGTTAGAGACCCACAATGTCATAAAAAAGAAATAAAAAAATACAACTAATGTAGAGACAGAACATGATATGGAAATCAATGTAGGTACGAAAATCATAACATCTTAACATAAGATATGGAAATCAAACCTGAAAAAAAAGAGCAGAATCAAACAGCAACAAAAGATGCAATAAACTGAAAGATATGAGAACAGCTAAATGATGCAGAATCACACAGCGTACAAATAGTCCCTGACACTAGTTTGTACTGTACAACCGTTCCCTCTAAATTAATCAGCATAAATGAATCCTCTTCTCTTTCTCCAAGAACAATACTCCAAACACTATAAACACTCGGCCTAATTACACGTGCCGCCCGGATTTTGGAAAATGGCATCATGATGTCATCAAGATTAACAAGTAATTTCACTGACCATTTAGAATACCCATTCCTCATGCATCTCGTAAATATTCAAATGTTGGGAATTAAAACGGTCCCCAGAAAGAAGAAGCAAAGAACCACGAGACTCAAACAGCTTGAGACAATAATGCACCTCCCCATCCGTGGTTAAAGAAGGGATTAGTACATTTGTTAATACCGGATGCTTTTCAATATCTAACTTATAATGCAAAGTCTGGTCACTCATAAAATTCAGCCAATGAATTGCACCATTCCAATAGATTCCATCTTGAAAACCTCTAAAATTGTCAAACGGAAATGGATCACCACAAACACTCAACCTACAGGTTTCCGAAGAATAAATCTCTATTTGAATAGAAAATATAAGTTCATCATCGCCATATTTTTCTATCCTTACAGCATGAATGATTTTGTAGTGAAGTGATTTTGTAGGATCATAAGCCATTTTAACACCACCAACACTATAATATGGATCTAGAAACAAATTACTAGAATCTGGAAGCACATTAAACACATTAAGATAAGGATTGTATACATAAAACTCATCAAACCTGATATAACATAAAAGCAAACCATTGCATGACTGCATGATAAACAAATTCTTATCCGCCTCAGTAAACGATTGTATGCTAGCCGAAACATTGACATCAAACGAGACAAAATCATATCCATTGAACCTTGGACCTTTCCGTGGGAGAAAAAAACAAGAAGGAGAATCGACCTTGGGGACTTTTCTTCGACGCTTAAGGAACTTAGCGTCTGTGATGAGAGACAACCAGCGTTTGGATACAGGCTTAACCATATAAAGTGAGACTATTGGTAACCTAAGTAAGATTTCAATCAATAGGTCGTCGTTCGACATGACCGCATGAACGGATGGAAGGAGTCTGTTTTTTCCTGAATATGTGATAAGTTTTCTGGACGTTCCAACATTGTCAAAGGTATCTACCTCCGACCGTGCAGGAGGTTCAAAAGTTTTCATGATGATGCCAAATGCACTTAGCGTTTAGTATTCAAATCAACGTGTACCTAACATTAACACCTGTTTGAATAGGTTAGTGGTGATTTGATGATAAATTTAAACAATATACATAACACATGACCTAATAATAGCTATTAAATAAAATAAAAAACAGTAATCATGTCGTCTATGGATAATAAAAAAAATAGGGGGTGTTTGGGTAAGCTTCTACTTGGGGCATCTTATATTTGGTTAAAGCAAAACAGCTTGTGCTTATCGGCTTATATTACCTACTTTTGAGAAGCTATGACTTCTCGAATTATTTGACATATCACACTTTAACAAGTATAAGCAGGGTGTGAAGATTCTTATTTTTAGACAAAATAAGCAAATCCTAATAAGCATAAGCCAATTCAATAAGGTTACTAGTAATGTTTATGAATATTATCAAAAATTAAGCTAATTTTACCTAGTGAATGGTTAACGCCCAAAATCAGTAAATTTGAATGATTTCTATTTTTTATTTATTGAATTGGGGATATCCATCCCCTTTTATAATTTACTACTCCATCATTTTACTTTCTTTGTTTTCCTCTTTTAGTCCTCACACTTGTTCAATTTTTCTTTAACAAGTTTTGAGTTTTATAAAAAGAAAATATATTATAAAAAGATATTAAAAAAATAAATAAAAAATAAGAAAATGTGTGTATGTGAGAAACAAAGAGAGATATTGTGTAAAAAGAGTGGGGCTGTAAATGAACCGGACGAACACGAACGGAGCGTTTTTCATGTTCGTTCATTTAATTTTAACTGGACAAATAAACGGACACGGACGCTTAAACGGACGAATTTTCTTGTTCATGTTCGTTTATTAAGAAAATGAGTTGTTCATTTTCATTTATATTCGTTCATTAAGACATTAAACGAACGCTAAACGAATATAAACGATCAAACATAAATGAAAATAGACAAACAAACATAAACATTATTGAAATCTTCACAATATATTGTTTTAAAGTGTGTTTTGTTTAAACATACCAATTTTTAAAATTATAAAATTAAAAGATATGATAGATGAACATAATAGTTAAATAAACATAAACGAACTTTAACGAACGCAAAATCTGACGTTCACGAACATAAATGAACAGACAAGACTTTTGTTCATGTTCGTTCATTTAACTAAACGAACGTAAAATATTGTTCATGTTCATTCATTTAATAAACGAATGAACATAAACGAACTTTTTACCGAACGGTTCATGAAATGTTCACTGAACGTTCAGTTCGTTTACAGCCCTAAAAAAAGTGTGTAATTGGAAAGCCATCATAATTACCATCTTTAGGTTTTGTGAACCCATTTGCATTATTTGAATTCCAAACCATTCTACCAAACTACAAAATTTAAAACCAAAATCAAATCCTAATCCAAAACTCACATAAAAAACGGCCCTTGAAAATTCGGTCAGTGTGGACCGCCAGAGAATTGGTCTTCTTTTAACCTTTGAAACTAAAAATTACCTAATGACCACTGCTTAATGGTCTCTAACTTTCTCAAATAAAAATAAAATTTTTCATAAATTCCATATATATTTTTGTCATAAATTACATGAGATGAAATACATTAATTTTAAATAAGAAAATATAAATAAGACAGAGAATTAGTTTGATCATGTGGTTGAAAAAAAAATGTAAACGAAGTTTCTTATTGGATTAAAAACCCAAATAGGTGGGTTATCAATATAAATCTCATATTTACCATTGATACAAAGAAACAATTTTAGCCATCATTTTTTCATCTAAACTAATAAAAAATCATTTTTCACCTTAAAAAAAAAAAAAAAAAAAAAAGAAAAAAAAAAAAAACTTTATTTTGTAAACGGTAAATCTTNNNAAAAATACACCATCGCGACGAGAATTAAATTATTTATCTATAGATATGCACTTCTCTATACTTTCGATAATTTTTTTCTTCAAAATTTCCGCCCAGAAAAATCACACGTGATTTGTAAAAATCAAGTCACATGTGATTTTTACAAATCACGTGTGATTTTTCTGGGCGGAAATTTTGAAAAAAAAATGTCGAAAGTATATAAAAGTGCATATCTATAAAAAGAAAATTTAATTCTCGTCGCGATGGTATGATTTTCTTCGGGTAACGATTAACGGTTTGCGAGATATTTTATTTTAAAAAAAAAGGTGAAAATTAATTTATTTTTTTTTTCGTTCTGATAAAAAAAAATGAATGGCTAAGATTAGTTATTTGGATTTATGACAAATATGAGATCTATATTGAACCTTTGCCATACCCTTTACACTGTGTTCTCGAGTTGAGTAAAAGGGAGTAAGTAAAGTGAAAGTGAGAAAGTTTGTGTTTTCCTGTTTTTTTTAGAAAGTAAAGTGGGGTAAAATGAAGTAAAGTAGTTATATTTTAGTTATAAAACTTTCACTCCACTTTTGGAGTGAAAGTCACTTTACTTCCTCTCTCTTACTTTACTTCCTCTTTCTTTCACTTTCATTCATTTTTTTTCTATAGAACGCAGCGTTAGAGTTGAAATCAATATAAATCTCATATTTGTCATAAATCCAAAGAACCAATGTTAGCCATCCATTTTTCATTTAAATTAATAAAAAACCATTTTTCAATTTATTTTTTAAAACATCATATCTTACAAACGGTAAATCTTCAAGTTACAAAAAATACACCATCGCGACGAGAATTAAATTATCTGTCTATAGATATGCAATTCTCTACACTTTCGACGATTTTTTTTTTCAAAAAATTTTCGCCCAGAAAAATCACACGTGATTTCTAAAAATCAAATAACATGTGATTTTTACAACTCACATGTTGTAAAAGTTAAATTACATATTATTTTTACAAATCACATGTGATTTTTACAAATCACGTGTGATTTTTTGGGCGGAAATTTTGAAAAAAAAAGTTCGTCGAAAGTATATAGAAGTGCATATCTATAGAAAGATAATTTAATTCTCTTCGCGATGATATAATTTTTTTCTCGTAACGATTAACGGTTTTCGAGATATTTAATTTTTTAAAAAATGGTGAAAGTTTATTCTTTTTGTTTTGATCAAAAAATTGAATGGCCGGAATTGATTCATTGAATCTATGACAAATATGAGATTTATATTGAACTTTCGACCACTCTTTATGACTCCAAAGTAAAAATTATTAAACAATTAAATTTGAATAGGGTTGAGCATCGGTCTAAAACCGGCCCGACCCGATCCGAACCGAAACTTGTGAATAACTTAAACCGAAACCGAACCGAATATGGTTGGTTCGTTCGGCTTTTTGTCGGGTACGTCGGTTCGGTTCGGTTTAGGTGTGTTTATGTATGTTTTTGTCGGTTTTGGGTCGAACAGACCCGGAACAAAAAATTGTGAAAAACCAAAACCGAAATCGAACCGAAGGGCTGCCGAGTCGGCTCGATTTTTGTCGGTTCGGTCGGTTTTTTCAGTCCGGTTCAACCATAAATTTGAATAGCTTTCAATCTAAACGCGCATAATACCAAGTGTACGGGCTCCTTTGGTTCGCAGAATGTTTTTAACAGAATTGGAATGTGTTTAAGGAATTGGAATGTGAAGGAATGGAATGTTAGAAATTGAAATCCTTAGGATTTAAAACTGACAGAATTGAAAATTACAAATACTAGCACATGCTTGGTTGGAAGAATGAAATGAGAAAAAACAATTATATTAAAATATTTAAAATTTAATCTTAGTTTAAGATTAATAAACTAAATATTATTTAATAAATAAATTACTTATCAAATAATAATAATAATTTTTTAAATAATATTATATAAACTAATATATTAAATAAATAGTGTTTTTATATAAAATACAATTGTATTTTTTAAGGTATAAATTAAAAAAATAACCTATAAATAAATTATATTTAATTTTCAATAAGTAATAATTTTTAAATGTAATAATAATAATAATTTTTAAATAAATAATAATTTATATTCAATTTTAAATAAATAATAATTTTTAAATCTTAATAAAGTGGTTGTTTATAAAAGATAATAATAATAACAATAATAATTAGATGATCGTTTATAATAATAATAATAATAATAATAATAATAATAATAATAATAATAATAATAATAATAATAATAATAATAATAATAATAATAATAATAAACAATAATAATAATAATAAAGATAATATGAATTCTATGGAATTGTAAACAATCCTCTCATATTGCCATGGAATGTTGAATTCCATATATATTGGATTTTGAAGGAATTTCATTTCATTACGTTTGCCAACCAAACACAGTAAGGAATGGAATTCAGATTCCAAATTCTTTGAATTTGTCAACCAAACACGTTATGGAATGAAATTGGATTCAAATTCCACCAGAATCCTTAGAATTCCGCCGAACCAAATGGGCCCTAATTTCAAGTTAGCGACCACTATTTTTATCTGAACTCAATAGCTTTTCACCTTATGAAAATTTTGTAGTGACCATTACTTTCTTGGTCTCTAATATTTCAACCTACTAATCACTTCTTTTATGGTCATTAATCTTTTAAACTCATTGACTTTCTAACTCACATAAATTACTTAATGACCACTTGTTCTTCGTCTCAAATAAAAAATGGTTATCCCATCTAATTAATTTAAAAGTGAACTTTCTACTGATATTGCCTCTTATTCACATAATCATATTAAGTCACTGTTGGGTAAGTTCAACCTTAAAAGAATGCATGTAGCATAATGTGTCACGTGAAGGATTAAAATCCTTATCCACTGCATACATTCTTTTGAGGTTGACTCACCCAATAGTGACTTAACATGATTATGTGAATAAGAGGCAAATTCGAGTAGAAAGTCCTGATGAGGCGAAAAGTGTTACGCTTTTAGGGGGTCAGTGAAGCCCTCATCCGTAATTATTTGATCAAATATTGCCTTAAATCGTTCATTTTGTCATTTTAGGTACTTTGGAGAGGAAATCTGAAAAAGAGAGCATTTTGGACGTTTTTGGAGCATAAAAGTGAAGAAAACGATAAAGTCCCAAAAACATGCTGGAAACTGTACCTGACGGCGTCACTCTTTACGAGGTGACGGCGTCACGCTTTGACAAAGAGGTGGATATGAAATTACAGGAGACGCTCCAAAAAGTTTTGGTGAAATAACACGTGACGGCGTCAGCTTTGTGACGCCTAGGCTGTCACGTTATAAGCCAAAGAGAGACGGCCCAGAAAGAAATAAAGGGGGACGGCGTCAGGAGTGGATCTGAGCAATCCGAGAAGAGTTTTGGCGGCGAGGTGACGGCGTCACAAGCAATAACGTGACGCCGTCAGATTGTAAAATCTATATATAGTTTTCTAATTTTCATTAATTAGTGTGCAACTTTTGGGAGAACTTTAGGGATAAACCCTAGGTCGAATTTTTTACTGTATTTTCAAGGGTTTTTCACCCTTGTTTCATCTATGCTTAATTAAAGATAAGTCTTCCATCAATCATTCAATATGTCTATGTGTTGTTTGATTTTATCTTATGCTTGTCTTTACATTAACATGCTAGGCTAGGTTTTTCTTGTGTTTGCTTAGATGTAATGAAAGCTAGCTATTGATTATTGGTTGATGGTTGGTTATTAATTGTTGGGGGTGGGTGAATTCAATTTTAGGCTTAAGAAAACTGGCTAACTTCCAATTGGTAACATGCTTGAATGTCTTAACATGAATAAGATGTGCACTACGATTAATTGGTTGTATTTAATGCATGAGTAACTATTAGTGATTTCATGGTTAGGATACTAAACGTGTCGCCATAGGATGAAGTAGGAGCTTATAGAGTTGGGGAAGGATGTGCATGCCCCACGAATGATATTAAGGAATACAACCTGTCATCCACACAATTGTAACAAACTAATCAACCGGTAAAAGATAGCTAGGGAGTAATGAAATCTAAGTAAACACACTTTTCTCCATATTAGTTTCACGACCTTTTATTTTCTTGTTATTTTACTTTATTTGCATTTGTAGTTATTTGGGTTAGTTGACTAGCAACTAATTCCGCCCACTCCTTCAAAAACCGAGATTTTTACTTGCTTTTAGAAAATATAAAAATACAAAAAGAATCATCCCTCACCCTTAGACCTAATTAGATTAGCTTTCAATCCTAACAAACACTATTCCCCAAGTAGAATGATCAATCCCCCGGTACTTGCCACTACACTATACTACATCGGTCAGGTACACTGCCTGGTGGGGATTGCAAGCTTCTCAAGATCCCTTGAGAAGTAAAACCTCTTGCAAGGTTGCAAAACCATGCATCAAGTTTTTGGCGCCGCTGCCGGGGAATAGTTATTGCTTAGGTTGAATTTTATTTTTATTTAGGTCTACTCATTAGATTCCTTTCTAGTGAGATTTTTATTTTATTTTTATAGGTTTTCTTTAGTTTATCTTTTCTTAGTGCTTGTGTTCGTAAGAAGTTTTCATTGACTATTTTGTTTGCCATTATGGAAAACGCGAATCCACCCCTTACACCTGACGAAGTAGCTTCATTGCGTAACCAAATCGAAAGTGAAATTAGGGAGCTTAGAGAGCTTAATAGTTTAATTGATGCTGAGCTCGATCATGCACTTAATGACCTAGCAGGCGCCATGTACGCAAGCAAGGATTTAGAACATGATGATCTTATGAACTCTGGAAGTTTAGAGGGAAGGAAAGACGAGGGATTAGGTGACGAATATTTCAATCTATATCCCACTAAGGAAGAAATCACCTATTATAATAACATAATCGATAACCCTCGACCTCCCTTCGTTAAAATTGATCCAAAAATAAAAAGGGGTAACCCTTGGAACGTTAAGATACCATGTATGATCGGATACAAATACGTTGATCAAGCTTACATTAATTTTGAATCCCCAATCAACGTTATGTCTTCAAGTGTTTATAATGATATAGTGAATACGAGGCTTGAAACTTGGGGAGACCCCAACTACCCCGGTAGAATTTGTAATTTTGCCGGGAGAGTTAAAGATTTACATGTTTTTGTTGGGAACTTTACTTATGTCATTGACTTCATGATTGTTGAAGACTTGGCAAGCGTTATAGATTGCAGCTTATCCCATGTCGTATTAGGCAAGCCATTCGTAGAGGAGTCCAAGTTAAGTTATGATCGGTTGGATGGGACAGTTAAATTTTTTAATGAAACCGATAGGATCACATATAGGATGCCTAGTAAGATGAAGGAGTTTCGTTTTGTGCCCCAATTAGATAAAGATAACATTAGTGCAATCGAGGACATTAATGAAGAAGATAAGAGAAAGGGCATGGATTATGTATGGGAAAAGCGGAGCCTCTTTTATAAGGATTGCTTGACCCTCGGGCCTAAATATAAGGTTGATAGAGAAATTGCCAAGAGGATTGTAGGGGCAATTGAGAAAAAGGTGATGAGCCTTTACAAAGGGTATTTGCAATCGGATCTGGAATTTGAGACATATGTGAGAGATGACCTAGAAACCGAGACCAACGACGAGGTCACGTAAAGGACGTGACTTTGAGTCTAGCTACAAGACTCGTTAATAAAGAAAAGCGCTTCTTGGGAGGCAACCCAAGCTTTGTTTAATTGATTTGATTGTTTGTTTGTTTGTTTTTATTTGTTTCCGTATGTATGTTTTATTTTTATTGTTTATGGATTCATGTTTCAAATTAAATTGTGAAAATGCTTTATTTTGTTTTTAACTTCGTCTTAACTACATATAAAGGTATTTTGCAAAAGATAAGTGTAAGGGAAATCCAAATTTGTTTATAAGAACAAGATTGAACATGAATCATAACAATATAAAATAAACATACATATTAGTATTTGTTTGAGTGAAATGCTTGTATCGAGTCATAATGGATATTTTGCAGGAATTCCAGGAAGTAAGGCATAGGTTTTTCTGGAAATTTTCCGGAAACAAAATTTAAAACTTCTGTCAGATAACTCTGACGGCGTCAGCCATTAAAAGCTGACGGCGTCAGGTGTAAAATTCTGGAAAATTTTGCAAAATTTGTTTTTCTGCCGCAGTCGTAAAGTTTCAGTTAAACCCATATTTTATAAACTCCAGGAATCTGCAAATATTCATTCCACAAGCATTATATCTTTATTGCTTTCTAGGATTTTAGTATATATATATTTTGCCGCCGATTTTACGCGAGGTTTGCTATATTTGTTTTGTCAGGTTTAACAGGTTATATTGGACAAGAAGATGATTTATATTCTGGAAGGGAAGCTTTTTATGTTCATTTTCTTGGAGGAAGATCTAACCATGTTACCGCATTTATCCACAACGAACGAATCAGGGGAGTATTTGTTTTCATTCATTTACCTTATTTACTTTTACATCTTTTTATTTGAACATTGGGGACAATGTTCATCTTAAGTGTAGGTGGGGGGTAAATTATGATACCTTAGAGAATGCAATTACACTTGATTTTTGTTTGTCTAATAGTAGGTGTGTAATAAAACTAAGATAAATATTTGTTAGGGCGATTTTAGCGCCAAATTTAAAAAATTTTGCAACATATAGGAGTAAAACTTTAGTATTAATAAGCGTCTCATGGATAGGAGTTGTATAACTAGCACAAAAACCGTACCACTCAAAAATTTTCCACAAATATGTGAGGTTCGCCCCTAGAATTGTTAGGAAAAGCACTCATTGTTGGTGCTTATGAGTGTACCGGTAGTACTTAGATTCTAGAACTTACGTTAGTGATTCATCCTGAGACCGCTAGTGAGACTACATTCGTGTAGTTAGGATTTACTACATGATAAGAGGCATTCGGATAACCCTTGTTTTACACCCGTATTATAATTACATTGACTTCATTAGTCAAGTAATTTTCCCACACCTTAGCGTTGTACTCAGTTTTAGTACACGATACCCCTAGTACACCCCTCCGAGCCGATCTTTTTCGTTTCTAACTTTAAGCATTTTACTTAAAGGAAGAATTTGCTTACAATCCACCCCCAAATGTACACCCAAATCGCCTTAGCCTACCTTGTATGCACTCATCTTTAGTGCATTATTGTGAAAACATTTGTTTAAACCCTAAGTTAATTGTCTAATTTATTACATGGTTGCTAAGTCGAGTCATATCTTGTACATATTGTTTTGGGACGATTGGGACTCATGGGTAAAGTACTAGTGTTATGGAGTAATGGGGAAGAACATCAATTATTACCCCCATGTATGCGTAAATGTTTTAAAGTACTCCAAATGTTTCAATTATCTTAATTCGAGTCACTAGAATAGTTATCACTTATTTGTAAAGTATGTAAAAGTTCAAGTGTAGGGGGAGAACCGAGGCCCCTATGATGTATTATTTTGGATGGTAGGGCAAGAGTGTATGCTTGATGCTAACCTGAAAGATAAAGCTATATGGGTTGATAAAAATAATAAAGAAGTGGAATTTTCTATTAAAGAAGTTTGGAAAGCTATTCAAGCAGATTCTCCAAAGGTTATATGGCATAAACATATCTGGTTCTCTCAGTGTATTCCTAGACATTCATTCATTCTTTGGGCTGCTGTGAAAGGTAGATTGAAGACTAGGGATAGATTGGCTAAATGGTTTACAGTGCTTGATAAGAGATGTTTACTTTGTAGTTTACATGATGAATCTCATAGCCATCTGTTCTTTTCCTGTGTGTTTTTTAAAAGGCTTTGGGAAAGGCTCAAACCTATGGCTAAACTGGAGATGGTAGGAAATGAATGGGCTAGTGTTATCTCTAGCATTGTGAATAAGCCTGCAACTGATACTATATGGAGTGTTATTCAAAGGATTCTTTTTGGTGCTGTTGTATACTTTATATGGCAAGAGAGAAACATTAGAAGGATGCAACAGTCTAGTAGAAGTGAAGATGTAGTGTTTAACTGCATTGTTAGTGTTATCAGGATGAAGCTTCTTGGGTTAAACCTGAAAATGACTAATGATGTGGTTAAAGCAGCTGAAATATGGAATATTCCTGTGAGGAATAATGGGCATTATACTAAAAGGGTGAATGAACTTATGAGTAATAGTAACAACACTTAATTTCTCTATGCATTGCAGGTTTGTTACTTTGACTACTTGGGTAAATTGGTTCCATGAAGGCACTTGTTGTTGGGCTTGTAATTTTGTTTTTGATATTGATATCTGTGGTGGATGGATTGATATGGTTGGGAGCAGAAGCATGAATGACAGTTTTGGTATGTGGATGAAAGCTATGGTTCTGGTTGTGGTCTGCTGGATCCATTGCTTCTATCTGATGGAATTTGGTTGGGGTGTTTGGGAAGATCTTGGAGAGTGTTGTACTCTTTTTATCCTTTCTATGGTTTTGCCCCTTGGGTTTTACATAGAAAGGTTTTTAAGGAGGCAAACTCTCCTTGATTGCTACTATGGCACTTCCCTAGTATTTATCTTATTAGTTTTGGCAGTATGAGCTTCTGGATATTGCTTGATGGTTGCTGGTGTGAGAGTTTTTGATGGCATAGTTGTTGTTGTATAAGTTTGATGTTATAATGAGCCCTTGATTTCTGTTAGTCTATATGTATTGTGCTGTTTTGGGTGTTATTGGTTGGTCCCTTTAACTCCTGATGATGCAGAAGTACACTTAGGCTTTCAGTTTGAACCTGGCTCATTGTTATCACCTCACTTTGTTATTCAAGTTGTATTACTAGCTTAGTTCTTGTTTATGTAATTGAGCTAGGGGATTTTGTCCTATGCCATTTTATTTTGTTGTGCATTTGTGTGAAAGTTTGGGATGTGTCCAAACTTTGTTAACACATTGTACTTTTCTCTCTTGTACTGCCTTTGGGCATCTCTTTACTTAATAAAATTTACCTTTAAGTAAAAAATAAAAAATAAAATAAAATAAAATAAAAAAATAAAAAATCGAAAAATCAAGAAAAAGAAAAAAAAAAGTAGAAAAAGAAGAGTGAAAAAAACATACGGACTACCATCCCATTTCCTTTTATGTTTATTTTAAGTTTTTGTTATTTTTGTTTCATTAGCTTAAGTCGAGTCGAGTCTTGGCTTAGCAACGCCACATTGTACATGTAATTTATTTAGATGATTAACTCGCCACCAGTAAAGATTGCCTTTATCCAACAAAACCGTGTTTATCATATCCCTACACCTAACGTTACAACCCTTTAAAAGACCTCTTTGATAGTTTATCTTAGGTGCTTACGCCAAAGTGGTGGAGGTTTTTTATCCTTTCCCAAGCCTATGGTAATTTATGTGCTATGACAGGTAGTGAGTGATATTTTTCCATTTTCATTTGTGATATATACCTTTATAACACCCGAGAGATGTAAGTATCAAAACACTATTTGTGAGGTGCTAGTGTATAATTTCCGTGCTTACTTTGATTAAGGTGGAACGATCATTTGTTGTAATTACTTTTATATTAGCATTAAATGACCCATAACTTGTATTTTGATTAGAATAAAAGCGCATTTGCTTGAGGACAAGCAAATCTCAAGTGTAATGGTATTTGATGAGGCGAAAAGTGTTACGCTTTTAGGGGGTCATTTAAGCCCTCATCCGTAATTATTTGATCAAATATTGCCTTAAATCGTTCCTTTTGTCATTTTAGGTACTTTGGAGAGGAAATCTGGAAAAGGGAGCATTTTGGACGTTTTTGGAGCATAAAAGTGAAAAAAACGACAAAGTCCCAAAAACATGCTGGAAACTGTACCTGACGGCGTCACTCTTTACGAGGTGACGGCGTCACGCTTTGACAAAGAGGTGGATATGAAATTACAGGAGACGCTCCAAAAAGTTTTAATGAAATAACACGTGACGGCGTCACGCTTTGTGACGCCTAGGCCGTCACGTTATAAGCCAAAGAGAGACGGCCCAGAAAAAAATAAAGGGGGACGGCGTCAGGAGTGGATCTGAGCAATCCGAGAAGAGTTTTGGCGGCGAGGTGACGGCGTCACAAGCTATAATGTGACGCCGTCAGATTGTAAAATCTATATATAGTTTTCTAATTTTCATTCATTAGTGAGCAACTTTTGGGAGAACTTTAGGGATAAACCCTAGGTCGAATTTGTGGAAAACTAGAAGGGGGTTGAATAGTTTTATGTCTTTTTAAATTTATAAAACTTTGACTATGAAAACTTCGATTCCAATTTTATGTGATCTCAACTTGCAATTATAAACAACAAAGTATACTAATAAATATAATATGAAACATGCAAGTAAATAAGTAAGGAAATAAAGGTAGAAAGATAGCACCGTGAGACAAGGGATTTATAGTGGTTCGGCTACGAATCTCCTCTTCGTCCTACTCAACTCCCCGAGCACCTAAGAGTTTTCTTCACTATGTCAACAAGCTCCCTTATGGCGTAGAAAACCTTACACAACTTTTGCTTACACCAATTTACGACACTAAGCTAAATGTCGGGTTCTAATTCTAGCTAGAACCAATCTCACACCACTACACAACTTAGCACTACTTCTACACAACTTATACACTCCACAACTTCTTCACTACTTCACACCACTTCACTACTTCTTCTTCTTTACACAACTTCTATTCAAAACTAACACACCTAGATCTATCTAATTACAAGCACACCACACCTTCACAAATGATATACACAATATACACTACTAATATACAATACTTCTTAAACTTGATGTTGAAGGAGTATTCTTATCTTGCACTTTGGATGAGGATGGATGAGGAGGGATTGAATCACTTGAAACAAGGATTAATAATCTTAAGATCAAAGGGTTTTGAAAGAT
>LBNU01026402.1:66898-85738 GCA_014162995.1 Artemisia annua | reverse complement strand
CTGGAAAATGAGAGTAACAAGGTTGCACGTTAGATAACCCTTCGAAATACGAACGACAAATGCATCATAGGATGTGTGAGAAACCTAGAGAGAGAAATTGACAGCGGTAAAAATGAAGAAATAACTGCGCTATTTATAGGGCGGAACAGGGAACCGCTAAACGACACAACTGTCAGATAGGACGCGTGGCGTCACGTGGGCCGCACGAGCCGACACAACACACGTGTCATAATCAAAGGTTACGATTAAAAACTGGACAGCGCCTCCCTAATTACCCTTGGCATTTTGTACACGCGTTCTAAACGACAAAAAATCAGGCAATACCTCGGGAGAAACAATCAAAACGAAGTTTCTTAGTATCAACCACCATTGGCCACGCACAATACTATGATACTGGGGGGGACATGTTGGCGTATGTTGTCCTCGGACCCGACCGGAAGAACGAAGCTCCGGAACGAGATCCCAGGAATAAAAACCTTTGAATTATGATACACGGAAAGAACTAAACATCCGACGGAACAGACTGGTGGACCGGACGATCAAACCAATACACCCCAGATCATCACCCGAACAATCGTATCATATCCGGAAACCTAACCTCCCGAGATTAGCGATAGCCTAAGTAAAGCCAAAGTACAAGCAAGTACAAACAAGCTACAAACAAAGTACACAATAGTGGAGCTTAAGTTAGCGAAGCTAAGGGGTTAATATAAACAGGCTGGCACCTATGTTGGCCTTCCTATAATATAGAGGAGAAATCCCTCACTTAAGGTTAACTGAATCTTCTCTCTCTCTTGCTTATTTATTCTTATACTTTCTCTATCTAGAGCTCCTTACTTACTCTTCACGCCTTGGAGTTGGTCTGGATACCATTCCCGGGGCGAGTCTTAACGACGTTTCTGTCTTTAGTAATCAGAAGGACAGAAGCATACAGGACATCCAGAATCCGAGAGACAGCACGTCGAAGGATTCACTTTGCTTGTCGGGGTAGTCGCAAGTTTTACCTCAACATTAAGCTGGACACAGTAACGAAGGGGCCCCCATTTTACTCGTCACGTCAGCTTTCTTTCTCCGACGACCTACAGATGATTTTTTGCCACGGTAAGACAACTTACACTACAAAAAACATACCCCACAAATATTATTTTTTAATTAAATATGACACACACAAAATGAACTGATCGACGGTCTCAAGGACGACCATTTCAACCAAATTGACGCCCGACGATTGACAATGATTTTTGTGGCACAATAAGGACGATCAATTGTTTTGTAGGTTGAGGAGTCGATCTCCGTGCTTACTGCGAATAACCTTAGAATTTAGAAAGAATAGTAAACTGATTCCCTGTCATCGACAGCTGGTGGGATGGAGATGTGCTTTCTCGAATAAACGTTTTAAGGTCAATCGGTGGAGCTTTTAAAAGATTTATAAATTTATCAAATAATTAATTTATAAAGCTTTTAATTTTATAAATCTTATTGCACATTGTGTAAACCTTTTCAAGTAGATGTATTCCATTTATTTATTCAAGAAATAATTTGATGTTTGATGTTTAAATATTTTTAGTGTTCGAGTTTTGTTATATGCTTATACTAGCTTATAAACCCGTTGACACCGGGTTATTTTTTAAGAAATAGAGAAAATGAGATGATGAGAAAAGTAATAACGTAAACATGTTACATTTAAATTATGAAAAAAAGAATGAGACAATGCGTCAATTATCCGATAAGCAATTTAGTTTGTTACAATTATACTAACAAACGTCCAAGCGTTGGCGATTGTAAAATTGATTGTCTCGAACATAAAATGATTTGTGTGAGTGTCTATCGATTCAAAATCAATCCATGCCGTGATGATAGGCCTTCAAGTACTTCTCTATACGTCATAAAAAGCTAATAATGAAATTTTGGAGATTTCTCCGGGTCAAATGATAAATATGCATTTTCGTAATCAAGGGCATCAAACCTGTCCTCGTCACTGTAAAAGGCCACATCAGACGAATCCTCTTCATCTAAACCAACGCGCGCGTTGGACGGAGCATATTCCTTCTCATCTTTAGCAATTTGAAGCAAACTTTGTTTGTTTGTTACTTTCTTTTTTTCAGACATCCACCACTCGTACAACTCATTAACATCCCATTTTACTTGTTTTTCATATTTTAAAAGCTTATCTTGTTTGTTACCTCTACATAAGACGATCATTAATGCATAAAACTAAAAATATGTACATCAGATTAATCCTTGAATGGTTAAATTAGTTGCAACTGTTGTTCAAACGAATGTATAAGTGTTATACATACCTTTACTTGATTCTTTAACAATTGAAGCTTTTCCTTCAAACCGTGTTTTCCTGAACTCGAAGAACAATTAGTTAAATCATATACAGAAGTTGCTGCAACAAATCTGATTTGAATGTTTAAGTGTTGGAAAGTTAACTTACTTTGATTGTTTCTTTTTGAGTGTTTCCTTGTCGTTAATCAACTGAGAAACATATCTGCTTTTCTTGTTGTTTCCAGACATTACTTATGAATATCAGTTGCAGGTTTTTGTTAAAGATTGTATAAAAAACATTTTTTGATTTGTAATTCATGGAAATGGCTTTAAAAGGGGATATTGGAAAACCAAAATTCGTAAGTTTAATGCAAGGTTGAGTTCATATTTACTTGTCACGATGTGAATTGAAATAGTAGTAGCAAATTTTGGAAGTCCCATTCTCATGTAATGTTTTACTTTTGAAACCTTAAATGGTAATAAACATTGTAATTGGTTCCAAGATGTTTAATTAAAACTCGAAATTCTACTAAACATTGTAATATTTTTCTTTTGAAACTTTAAGAAGTTGAGTGTATGGATAAAGAGTGAATACTAAAAAACTAATAATCAGATTCAAGGCACGCACACATGTTCCATTATTTTTTTTAAAGGAATAATAAGTAATATGTCAATAATACGATAAACAATTTGGTTTGTAACTATTAAAATAAGAAACGTTCATGTATCATCTTCTCCAACTGGTAGATAGTCTGGAAGGGTAAAGGTATGCGGTAAATGTCAAACACTTGAGTATTCCATATTCATTCCGTAAAAGACTTGCCAAGAGAGTAAAGCATAAATACTCAATGTGAGTTGGTATAAGATAGTTTTTTTATTGGCTTCTCATCACGACCATAGTTTCTCAACTCTACTCAAAATTTTACATATCATTTAATTAAATAAGCAGAATTACCCAATTTAGAGTAATGTTGCTTTATTAAGTTGCAAATAATGCAACGAAAGATTTAATAATTAACATGTAAATCAAAAAGGGAAGAAACATGTGTAAGCATAAGGTTATGTGTAAAAGAAATTTCTTGTTCGAAAATTTACTTCATACACAATTTCATTTGGAATAAACATGAAAATTGATAGGCTTTTAAGCAAATATACAACTGATAACACTGTTAAATTTAACCACAAACTTGTGACTACTAAAGTCCCAAGTAATCAAAGGTGAAATAACAGGAATTCGTTGACATGACTGTCTCGCCAACGCAATATTTTCAGTTATCAGTACTTTAGCAACCATGAAAAATGTGTCATTTAAGCAACAGTGAACTATTTAACAAATTTATCATCCATAGTGAGGACTTGTGTTCCTGTAATAACATGTACTTTAATTATCGTGGCAATAGTTACATTATTATTATCCTACTTTCATTACAAAGGCCAACCATTTGACTCATGTTACGAAATGATTAGGTTGAATGTGAGCTGTTCAAGTGTTGAATCCTTGTCAACCATAAAATAGTATGCGGTAAAATAAAATGAAAAAGATTAAGAAAAGTACATCCATTGAAGAATCGTTTACGCGAAGTGGGAACTTTTTAGAACTTGGTGAGCCTTTCAAACTGGAACTTGTCTTCAATATCAGCAAACTTGAGATAGGGTACACCATATGCACGCTTTTTTTCTTTAAAAAAAACCCCGAGGTGATAGGGATCTTACCAAGGCAGTTGCAAAAAGAATTATATTCTCCGGCGTAATCTCAGTACGAATTGCATCGCATATGTGCAGATGCTTCAAAATCTGGTTGATCCACTTCACTCCTGTTACACATATATGGGTAAGGTCCAGAATCTCAGTATGAATTGCACGGCATATGTCCCTAATCTGGTTGAACCACTATCCGTTAGTAACTACTATACTTGTCTATTAGAAATTTAGAACCGTGAACTTACTTGATATGGAGAGGAGACATGCTATTGAAAAAGGACCATGGTGCGATTTGGATTTATGTTCTCATCAACCCACTTGGCCCATGTCTTAGGCACTCTTTCGTACACCACATGCCTATCAACTTAGTCTACTGCGTTGCTCCTTCATCAAAAGATCCTCGTCTATTTCATCACAATTACAATGATTTATTTGCAAAATCTGAAATAAACTAAGGCATAGAGATTTATGACAAATAGATGATTAGGGAGAAAATTATAGAAATGATACTTAAATGACCTTCATGTTTCCTGTGTTCATCCACCACATGTATGCAAAAGCTTGGCCAAACTAAGCAACCCCAATTTCCCATACTTCAAAATAAAGCATACATTCCCATTATGTAAGCAATTTCAATCATTAAACAAAATCCAAATAGCCCTTAATTTCAGAGTCAAAAAACAGTATGAAAGCAAAGTCAATCACCTAAATCTTATGCATCTAACAAAGGTTATTAAACACATAGTTGATGTTCCCAAATTGATTCTTAACTGAGTTGAAAGTATTAAAAGGTCAAAAACAATATTATGAATGAATGATATAATTAAATGAATAGTACTCTCAATTTTTCTAACCAAGATAATTAGCACCATCACTTAAACTGAGTAACTTGTAATAGTAAGTTCGAACAGTTTGATATTTTCATTTTAAGCAACGACATCAAGTTCACTTTAGTATTGGTGGTGTCCATTAAATTATAGTATTTATTACAACCTATTTACTATGGTTCAGTAAACAGAACCTTAAAAAACAGAAGTTCTACTCCTCAACTTTTTATGTTATGCCTTTAGTTACCATACCCTTAAAACAAAGAACTAATCACTTAAGCCAAAGATGATTGAGCAGTAGAGATGGCAAGTTTTACAAAACTATTCTCACACTAAAGAACTACTCATATTGACCCGAACCCATTACCCTACCCTCCTGACCCGTTCATTTTGCTACCTCTATGACGCATTCACGTTGATGAACAGTTGGCAGGTGTATTTGGTATTGGCGTTGCAATTCAAGTTGATGAAGACCACTAAATATACCAGATTATTATGTTTAGCCTACTAACCAATTAGTTTAGAAAGTCTTTCTTGTATTTCAGAAACAATGGCATATTGAACGGAAAAATAGAAATAATAAGTAATCCCAAACACCCCCTTATTGCTTATAGGTTTAAGTGCAGGAGTGTAGGAAAGAGGAAATGAGGTCAATATCTTTTTGGAACTTCAGTTAATTAAGTGTTTAGATAAAGGACTCAATCAGACTATTGAGTTTTGCATAGTGATTTCTGCTAATTGCACCTTCAAAAATTATGTCTAATAAGTTATTTAGGGTATGTTTGTGGAAGTCATTTTATAGTTTCATATTGTGGGTCACTTATGGTAACTAAGAAAAACTTCGATATTCGAATTTGGTATAAAGTTGTTTATTTGTGATATACATGATCGTAACTAAAATACTCCATGGTATGACTTGTGCAGACAATATAATCCTTCAATATCCGAACAGGGCATATATTATAAGGTTACAAAATGATAAAAATGATTAAAAGATAATAGTAAAAATCACTTACAATTAAGGTAATTGTTCATCAGCACTATTTTAGTACCCCCATAGTAAATTACTGTGAAATGTTACCACTTGCTTTCTTTGTCGCACCTGCCTTTCTTGCTGATGTGTAGTTGAAGTCAACTAAATATCATCAGCATTCACAACATGTGTAGTTTGAGTCAAATCTGGCACCAATTGCTCAATATCAGCAAGAGGTTTGTGCATTGCATGCACGACACTCTTCTTTATCTGTTCAGAAATATAATGACATTACTGAAATATAATGACATCAGAATGAGATATTACTGTGAAACAAATGTTTATCTTTAAGATATTACTGAAATATAATGACATTAGAATGAGATAAAGGTTGGAACTTCCGTGACCTATGATTTGTCTACTCTGGGCAGGTGATTTTTAGGGAGATTACGGAAGTCATTTGTTAAACCTACACAAACCCTTTAAGTGCCAAAGATTAATAAATATAGTATAGGTTCTTAAAAAATAAAATGGTAAATTGTTTGTAAACATACATGCGTAATAGGACAACAATATGTGTTGCGAAATTCTTTGGAGTGATCCAATTGATACTTCTTTATCTGTGCCATAAAAACAATAGATCCTCCCCTGAATAGTCAAATTAACAAAGCTATTTCATCGTATGCTTATATATACAGAAACATAAAAGAGATGCATATAATAATTTTACACCAACTTAGAATTGCATTAAACAACATTGGTAACCTATCCCAATCTAAGTGCCTTTCACACTCGGACTCCAAGCCACTATACACACTCATCCAAACATCCTCCAAGTTAAAATGTGTGCCTATTTATGACAGGGCACTTCTATAACTGATTAAAATAAACTAACAGAAATTTGATCATCTAACCTTTGCTAAAAAATGGTCCAAATCTAAGTGCATTTCACCAATCAACAGCATTCCATCTCACAAAACTTGAAATAATAAAAAAAAAAAACAATTCAATCAAAATCCAAAACTGTTTTACTTGTTGCTCGGGACGGCAGCAGCTCGTTAGTGCTCACAAACCAAAACATGTTGCTCAAACACAAACAAAAATTGAACACAAACATAAACAAAAAATTTAAACTACAATAAAAAAAAAAACAATGATATAAACACGGACTGAAACAACTACCTGATTGATTGTTGAAGAGCATAAATTCGATTTGCTGACTCACCACGTGCTGCATATTTGACCTACAAAAAAATGATGACACAAACATGCTTAAATCATGAAAAAATGAAGCAACTACAATTCTAAAACAACATCAATTATATTCCTTTCTTTATAAATTGAGTTAAATAACATAAACGAAAATCAAGTTAACAAAAACACCCAAATCAACATAAATATAAATTAAATAACATAAACAAAAATTAAATACCTTTCTTTCTATTAAAAAAACAACACATCAAAATAATTGTAATTTGCAACACATAATTCGAAATCCTAAATAATAAAATTGATACTTACCAATTCATCAATGGTTGGTGATTCAAAATTGCAGAATATAGGGTTAAAATCAGGAGCATATGGAAGAAGCTATTGTGTGTTTTTCGAATCGGAGAGATATGCTTTTAAAGGAATCTCATACACATTCGAAATGGTGATTTTGAATTGGTGATACTATGAAACTGAAGATTGATTTTGAATTGTTCATTAAATGATGAATTCAAACTGACGCTCCTCTTTTTGAACCCATCAATTTGAATGGGATGAAGAATAGTTATGGCTATAAATTTGGACCTATAAATGGTGTTGTTAAATACAGTAGTTAACAAAAATAAAGGATGAATTGTAACTGCCCGGTTGAAAAAGCTTCTAGATGAAGAATAGTATTAAAGACCTTACAAAAATAACTTTGAGTTTTATAAAAAAGAATGCATTTGGGTGCTTGTACATTTGTTCTAATTAAGGAATTTTAGTCACACAATTAATGAGTTTTTTTAATGCTCGTGCTTCAGGGCACTTGTACAAAACCTTATTTTATTAGATAGTATAGATAGTTATATATAGTTAAAAAAAACTTACTTCAAACAATTTGGCCCCCAAGTTCGCAACCCAAACCACTGTAAAAAAATTGACTTCAAAAAATTTGGATACCCCCGAACCGGTTTTTTCTGAACCGGTTATTACCGGTTTGGGTTTTCCTTTGCCAAAACCAGTTTCAAACCGGACTGGTTTGAGGCAAAAGCGGTTTTTGACTAGTCAAGTCGAACCAAAACTAGTTTTGAAACCGGTTCAGTTTTGGAAGGAAAAAAAAAAACGGTTTGTCCAAGCCTACAAGAGCCAAGAAAAACAAGAATTGAACATGGGCCAACTATATACGCTTAGCCCATCCCTTGTCTCTTAAAATCATTTCATGTTGTAATGGGCCGGTAATTTCAGCCTATATATATGCTTGATTTGAAATTGATCAAATTATCAAAGGGTAACCATTTTTATTCCAGTCACACATGAACTGATTTTAATTCTGGAAACATAATAGTAACATGTTTATGATTCTATATCAAATAAGAGACTGAAAATCAAGAATAATAACACTTATTAACACAATCCTAACACCTTTTTGCTAATAATTCATCTAAATATATAAAAGGCAAACGTCAATATCCATATAAAGACTAAGTTGTCACTATTAAATTTGTAATCCTATTTATGTATGATTATCGATCTCACAAAACGAGTTTTTAAATTAAAATATTCCACCTTTTACCTATTTCATGACTTAACACAAAAGCTGTTTACTAATTCACATAAGTTAATATTAGAAAATAATGTATTTTAAAATATTTCAGTTTTTAATGCATCTCAAAAGCATCACAATTTGTACAACCTCCATCGTCGTTTTGAAATCCTAACTCGACATCCGAAATCTAGGATGTCAATTTGGAGCATTGGTTATTGCTAACTTCTAAGACATGGAAGTAGAGGTATGGAGTATCTGGACGCATTTAGAAACTTTACATTGGGTGGAACATAAATCGATTTAGATATGGCGTTTTTAGATAAAGTCATAAACTTGAGTTGCAAAAGTTGGGTTTTTAAGTTAGGCAAACCATTAAGGTTTTCCATTTTTTTCTCGAAAAGGTGTAAAAGTACCCAATACAGTCTTAAAAAAGCTTTCAGATAAAAACAAACAAAATGTTTGTATAAAATAAAAATGCTCTCGTTGAGAGTCGAACTCAAGACCTCCCGCTTACTAAACGGGTGCTCTAACCAACTGAGCTACGAGAGCAAGACATTCACTAATTTATAAGCGGTACTTATAAAATCACTAATTAACAAACCAGTGCATTTGATATGCACTGCGTTAGTGGACCGACTGGGCCTGTAAAAAATGCCAAATTTATAACGAATTACACATCTGGACCCAATACTCCCAACACATCTCGTGAATGCAATAATTACTTGGCTCCAAATTCTACATCTTACGGCTCTACCACTATTCCTCGTGATAAAAATCTTTATTCCTGAAGAAACACCAACCATTGATATGATATAGGCACTTGTATATGTCTTTTGTGCGTTTCTNTGATCGACTGAAATGAAGTATAACTAAAATCGAAATAACTAATGGTTAAATGTGTAAGTAAATATAAAATGATATGTCCTTCTAGTGAATGATATGTTCTTTCGTGCAGCCAAACCAACATGGCTCGCCATATAGATCATTTTGGCAAGGTTCAAGCTAGGACTAAATTCAACGTGGTAGATATCATTTCCTACGAGTAAATAAAATTATATACCATAGAACAATAAACACGCATCGACTAACGACTTATGAATGTGCCTAGTGTTTTCGTTTTCACCGACAATGCTAACGTCGCTAGAGCATTCCTCAACGGGACACAACTTACTCAGTTGGTAGGGTTTTGGAATATCAATATCAAGCATGACTCGTCCTATAGCATCACCTTTGAGAAAAATGTGATTTCTTTTTTGTAAAATTGCATATATCAGAAATGTTAAGATTTTGAATTTTCCGAAGTTCTTCATGGATCGAAATAGGTTTAGGAAATGAAACTATATTTGTGTTTTGACATGCTACAAAGTGATTTAAGATTATGTTTTAATTTAGACAGCAATCAGTATTATCTAATGAGTAGGTTTAGGCAATTAAATTATTTTTTATGGAATGATTTTATGATTCTAAGTTTGGTTACAAAAATAAGGAAGTACACATCCAAATACCAGAATGTATAATTTTCGGTGTTCGTCATTTCGATTTTTCACCTCCCCCTTCATTTATTTTAAAAGGTTTACATCCTCGCATTATATCAGTGTGTGACACCTACATTATCCTTTCTGACGGTAGCCAATAGGGTTGAGGTACTTTTGAACAAGACTTTCACTGGTTAATTGCAGCTTTTTTTACTTTTATTTTAAACTTGAGAGGTAAGAAAGACCTGGCCATCTATACCCAAACCACGTCTCTATATGGGTTTATATGAAATAGTGCTAACTTGTATGAACACATTCGTTGGACACAACAATATTGAAAGTGACTCAAGTAGATCTATATATGATCTTTTAAAAGTTTTGTTTAGACCAACACAAACGTACAAGTTAACAAGTTCATAAATTCATCTACACACCTATAAGATAGAGTAGATTACGTAAATTGTTCGTGTGATTAACATATAATCATGAAGAGTATATTTTATACTAGTTGTGTAAACCATCGTAACTTTTAATATTTTGAACATATAGCTCTTTTGGCTGTCAGCGGGGACAAATCTTTCACTCACTGGGAAGTGAAAACCTGTGACTGAGAAGGTTTTAATTTACGGGACTTTGTTAAGAACTACGACGGTTTAGGTTCATAGTTTGAAACAACAATGAAACATGCCATTGTGTGTAGATAACATGGATATTTTCTGTAATTAACAGCTATCAAGTTGTCGTAAAATATCTTGAAGTCTTTACAAGATGACTTACATTCAAACCTTATTGTATACACACCTTTGTCGTGCACGAGTAAATGACTTGAAACGATTATACGGACACCCTGATCCATTTATACATGAGCGGTATAAGATAATTGTGAACACACATGATTCTCGTCTACTTACGTAATTCCATATATTGAAGTTTGTTACTTTGTTTACCTTTAAAAGGAAATACTGTAATGATGTAATACACCTAAAATTGAAATGAACATAAAATACGCTCATATAACCTTTTACTTAAAAAAAAGAAACAATTTGCGTCATTCTAATCTTCCTTACAAAGAAACCCGGTAGTAAAGAAAAAGGGCAACAACAGTCATAAAAGATTTGCAGTAGAGCCTTTATGCCAACTTTAACGATTAGAATATCACTCGGTGGAACAAGATATTTGCCTAGTGATGGTTATGAAGTTATAATGCAATATTTGCCTAGCTTCCTTTTCTTCGAAGAACCGCCATGACACCATGTGTAAATAACGTTGTTGCTTGATCACGATTCGTTTGATACATCATATGAAAGAAAAAGGCAAAAAGCTATACATTTGATTTTTGGTTAACTTTAGTTATCTTAAAAAATAAACCAAAAGAATATGTAAACATTTTAGTTGTTTTAGGAAAAGATTAAAGTGCAAGAAAGAATACTAAGCAAAGTTATATTCTTTAATAAAAATTACTCCGTTTTAACCAAAATCTTTATTTCATGTGGACTTGAATCAGATAACTAGATAAGAATAAGGTTTTCTCCCAAATTCATATAGCATCCTATGCAAATTCTCTTGTTAATTGCTGCCAGAATGTAACTTCCATAATTACGATAACGTTTAACAATGATATGTATACTGTAGTGCCAGTAATTATTACTTTTATTAGTAACCAACAAAATTAAATAAGATGGATGGGAAAGTTTTACGACAACGTTTGTTGGTTAAGATTTATTACGGCATTAAGCTATGTAACTAAATTGCATGTGGTTCTTACCAACCTTTTCTATGTTGTTAATGGCACTTAAACGGCTTTAAAATTGCTTTTGGTAATTCTTAAAATGAAAATATCAAGAGCCAATTACGAACCAAATCGAAATAGGTAATATTGACAATTTTTTTTTTTTTTTTTTTTTTTTTTTTTTTTTTTTTTTTTTTTTTTTNTTTTTTTTTTTTTTTTTTTTTTTTTTTTTTTTTTTTTTTTTTTTTTTTTTTTTTTTTTTTTTTTTTTTTTTTTTTTTGGAATGGGTAATTATTTTGATTTCTTGGATAGCCTTTATTTCTAGTTTAATCATAACACTTCCATAGTTCAAACTAAAACGATATCAAACAACATTTGATATTGTAACAAGGTTTGATTCGTCCTCAATTAGTGTGAGACTGAATCAATGTTAAGTGCCAAAACCATATGTTAACTAGGATTGAAGTTCGAGCTGGAATTGCTTCAAGAAAACACTAGTTATATACTTCCTTGAATGCACGGGGCTTCTTAATAACTCATATTTAATGTGTTTTGCTATAAGTCACAATATGTATAAAGTTTAATTATTTGTAAATATAAATTGTATATTACCATATTTTAATAGTAAAGTTGTTTAAAAATGTAAATTTTTGCCTTATAATTTTTTATTTTGGCATAGTAAAGCATGTCCGGGTGTATATACAAATTTGTTAAATAAGATTTTTCTATAACATTATATAAACCCTTTTATACTTAAATAGTGATAATCCTCGTGCACCTACGGTTTTTACATAAAATTTTCACTATGTATTATTTAATACCGATTAATATTTTGTATAAAAATTTTGTTAGATAAAACATTTGACTTTGTCTTTCGATTAATGTTGAGGTTGATATTGTTTGAATTTAACTATTGATATCAGACATTCTGCGTGTTTAATAACACATAATGACCTTCAAAAAATGTGCTTTTAGATATATTTATTTAAACTTTAAATAGCAGTTACATGCGCCGTTGCTATATACATAATATCGTGCATATGTTTTCATCTCACTGTAACTCGCATATTCATTTTGGTTTGTACTTTTCTTAATAATAATTTGAGCCGTGTTTACTTTTAAACCTATGTACACGCGGGTTAAACTATAACAAAAATAGCGTAAGTCGTTATTAAATGTGGATAGTAAGAAATGCTTTTTCAGACATTATTACTTAATCTGATAAAGAGAAATAACATAAGTTGTTCGTATATGTACAATCTCGCATATTTTTTTGGTAACCATGGTTTCTGACCTTTTGGCCGCCTATCCACAGGGTTTGAACCCACCGCTACACATACTCAAACCAGATAAAGTCCTCCCTTTTTCAGAAAGTTGGCGTGACTACTTAAAGGTTGTTTGCAACTAGCAGAAATTAAACTTGGGACCTCACATATTAATTTACATATCATACTAACTCATAATTTCACATTTATATTTATAATTCCATTCATATACATGAATTTAAGATATAATGCTAATACTATTTATAAACAATAACAATATAAATGTTTTTATTTTAATATAAAATGTATTATAAAACATGGAAATCGATAAGTTTATTTAGTTAAGTTCATACAAAATTTGAAGACAAAATTGCACCGTTCGTCCCTAAAGTTGTCAACTTTTGCGCGGACAGTCCTTTTTCATTTTTTTTTCGCAAATTCGTCCCTGAACTCTTCAAACGACGACGCGGTTGGTCCCTGGGACCGCGTTTTGACATACGGACGTTATGTCCGACCGTTATCTGATGTGGCAAGGTTGGGTATTTTAGTCTTTTCACCTATTTCATATTCTCACATATAGTCCCTAAAGCCTTTTGTATATTGTAGCAAACTCTTAGCATGTTTCGTCCCTAACAAAACCATGCGTGTAGCAAACTCTTAGCATGTTTCGTCCCTAACAAAACCATGCTTGTTGTGTAAAAAATTCGACCCTTGTATTCAACTGAACCATGTAAATATATACCCGACCGTGGTGCATATCGTTAGTATGTAAAACAACATCTTCCTAAAAGCAAAACAGAGCAACAATGGTGGTGTGCACATGTGGTAAACCCGCTGTTGTCCAGAATTCATGGACAAACAGGAATCCAGGTCGACGTTTCTTTGGCTGTCCAACCATTGTAAGTGTAAGCATTTACTGGTTTATTTACAATGTTTGGGTCTGTATTTACACACTGTGTTGTTTCAGGGCTCAAACTGTCCTTTTCTAGGATGGTTGGATCCTCCGATGTGCCCAAGGTCAGTAGACATTATCCCTGGTTTGTTGAGGAGGATTAATGCTTTTCGAGGTGTTGTTGAAGAGCTTGAAGAACAACGGTCCAAGTACAAGAAGTATATCATCATCAGTTGGGTTTTGTTTGCTTTATTTGTTTATTTGAATGCTTGACATGTCTTAACCCATCGACCATCTAGTCTCTTTTGTTTAATAATTGTTAGTTTGTAATGGTGGTGGATGAATGTTTTTAGTAGTTAGGAGTAGATGTTGGTTGTTGGGTTGTGAAGCAGTCGTTTGTAATGGTTGTAATTGATCAATGAAAGTTCATGTTTGAATGATGGGTAAATCCTAAAGGTTTGTGGTTTGTGATGAACTTAATGTTCCTTTGTATGGTGTAGCATGTTGTTTGGTTGTTCAATGCATAATATGATTGGAGTGTGGGAAGTTAAGAAAGCATAAGGCTGTAGTTTGACTTAATAAAGTCAACAAAGTGAACCAATTTGATTAATCACTTGTAAACGTCTATGTTGACTTTCACAGGTCAACATGGGTAAATACGAGTTTGCAAAGTCTTTAAGGAAATTTTGGAGCCAAAAGACACGTGGCAACCGAATAGTGTGTCTGGGGATTTTTTTTCCCAACGACTATATTTGAAATAGTCAAACCTGTCCAACTTTTCCCTCCCAAAGTATCACGGAAATCGAAACGATTACATAGGGATTAGTTTTTTCATTCTATACTCTGCTTATTTAAGCGCAACAAACCACACACACATTTCACCAAAACACACAGATCAAACCCCTTTTTGTATGGATTTAGTTCTAGAGGGTTTTGGCGCTGAACCAATTGCTGAGTACGGTGCTTACTCGAAGATACCGAAGGATTTGAGGAAACAGATTCTTACTTGGCTCAGGAAACAACCTGGCTACTATGAGATGCTTGTCGGTGATATGGAGGATGAGGAGGAGGAGGAGGAGAAAGAGGAGAAGAAGAAGAAGAAGAAAGAAAAGGAGAGGAAAGAAAAGGAGAAGAAGAAAAGGAAGAAAATGGATGATGCGGAAGGTAGTGGTTCAAACTTCTAATCAAGTGTGTGATTAGAAAGTATTTTAGAAAATTGTAATCTTGTGTTTTGTAAGATCAATTAAATTATGGAATAATCTTTCAATGTTTATGTTCTAATAGAGGTGTTTGTGTTTCAATGTTTATATTTGTGTTAAGTTTTATGTTTGTGTTTCTATGTTTATGTTTGTGTTAATTTTGATGTTTCGTTTCTGTGTCATAAACAAAAAAGCAAAACATGATAATAGGTAACCAGAAACTTAAATTAAAAATAAACACAACCTTTAGATTAACGATTCATAAACAAAACAAATTAAAATAAAAAAACACAACATTCAAATTAAAATCAAGTAACAACAATTAGAACATAAAAATAACTTCATTAATATTAATAAGGAGGATTGCATTACAAACTTATACTACTTAGACTAATCAGACAAATATGCCTTGTACATGTCATCAACGTCGTAAGTTTCTAACTCTTCCTCCTCTTCTTCTTCTTGATCATAAAGGCCTCTCATTCTGTCCCTGTTCTCCATCCATATGGCACGTTTCTCCATCCAGTGCACCTTTCAAGCGGCCTTTCTTCTCTTCTTCTCTGCTATAGTCGCCTTCTTCGCAGCAGCCTCCCTCTCCGCAGCAGCCTCCCTCTCCGCAGCAGCAGCAGCCTCCTTGTCTGCTGCTTCATCTTCTTGAGCCTTGAGATCCTCCTCCAAGGCCGCCTCAAGCTCGTAGTATGAGCTTTCATCTCCTCCAGCAGTAGGCACCTCTGGCTCTTTGGTTGGAGGGGCTGGTCTTTTGACCACCTCCTCATTTTCTAGTGGGGTAGCATCAGCATCCCTAGCCCTTTTGTTTCCTGACAACATTCTTACAATTTTGTGTGTTTTTTTTACTAAGGTTTTGGATATGATTGGATTGGTATGCATGACAATGTGGGAGTATCAAATTTATACACAAAAAAGGGGGGAAACCGAAGGGACTATATTCAGTTTTACACGCTTTGGTAGCACTCTTGGGTTCCCCATTCTTGGTTGGAAATATAACACACATTTATAACTCCTTTTTTGTCTAGAAGCTTTTTATAAATTTATATCTGAGTTGTATTTAATGTGTCGTGTTTGGTGGGATTCACACGGGACTAAAATGTTTGTACTGTTAGCACCACCTTTCTTTAAACGGTACTAAGTAGTTAGTACCGTTAGTGAACAAGACTACATAATGTATTATTATATACAAAGATAGTCAAACTAAAAAGTCAACCTAATTAACTAACTGCAAGATTATAATGTTTGTACTGTTAGCACCACCTTTCTTTAACGGTACTAAGTAGTTAGTACCGTTAGTGAGCAAGATTACATAATGTATTGTTATATACAAAGATAGTCAAACTAAAAAGTCAACCTACTTAACTAACTGCAAGATTATAATGTTTGTACTGTTAGCACCACATTTCTTTAACGGTACTAAGTAGTTAGTACCGTTAGTGAGCAAGATTACATAATGTATTGTTATATACAAAGATAGTCAAACTAAAAAGTCAACCTACTTAACTAACTGCAAGATTATAATGTTTGTACTGTTAGCACCACATTTCTTTAACGGTACTAAGTAGTTAGTACCGTTAGTGAGCAAGATTACATAATGTATTGTTATATACAAAGATAGTCAAACTAAAAAGTCAACCTACTTAAGTTACTGCAAGATTATAAAGAACAAATAAACTAGTAGAAATGGGTCACAACATGAGTACAAAGTAAGCCTACCATTCAACAACAACTAAAGTAGTACACAATGTTCACGACATGTTTATTCAGGTCACAACAAATTTATTCAAAGAAACAACATCCTAAATCAACTAATTCATTTTTTTCACCCTTCCCTTTTGGTTTGATACCATGGTCTCCAGAGGTATTATCATTGGGAAGGCCTAGAACCTCAGTATTTTTAGGATTTTTAATCTTCTTAGCTTCTTCCTTTGTTCTCCCTCCTCCAGAATAACCCTTTGGAAAATAGGTTTCCCATGGATTAGGATCTTCATGACCATCAGAACTTGAGTCACTGCTGTTAACAGAAATGATTGCTGCAAAAAAAATAATAAAATAAAGAATAGTATAAACGTTGGTATTATAAAAAATAATTAAAAATGAAAGAGACTATTGTATTGCAATTCAGTATGTGTTTGAAAGAACCTTTGTTCTTGGAACTCATTCTTTCAGTAGCAAAAAGTGGGTGGTGCTAGATTGGTTGATGGTTATGGTTTTTATAGAGGATAAGTTATGATTAGTGAGTCTTACAATAATGCAAAAGTACTCACGTGACAACAAAGAAAAAAATAGTGTTTGGGTACCCTTCCTGCATGCATGCTAAATGAGCATTGATGACATTACTTTACTTTTTTCATGTGTGCAGACATGAGAAGAAAATAGTGTTTGCATAGCCAAGGGCAAAACAGACATTTTGCTAGCAACCTTTAGACAACTATGGCACAACCTTTAGAGCAAAGTAAATTATCCTACCAACCAGGATAATGAAGTAAAGCCCCCTTCCAAGTTTGTCCAACACATATATACACCACATACTTGAACTAATTATTAAAATAAACACAAAATGAGTGGCAATGATACACACGTAAAGGACGGAAATGGTGGTTGCATTGGTTTGGGTATTAGAAGTGGAAACAAAACTGCAAGGGGTGGTGCAGGGAGTAATGGTCCACATGTTGAGGTGTTGGATGAAAGATGCTTTATCTGTGTTGGGGATGTCAAGTGTTGGAGGCATGCTTACACAGGTGGAAGTGTTGTTATACTACATAAAGCTGGTTGTGCAAAGGCGGATGAAGTAAGTGGTGGTGTCATTGGTCTTGGTATTAGAAGTGGTGCAGATGCAACTCAACAATGTCAACCACTAAAGAAGAAACAGAATAAGCCAACAAGCTTGAGTAACAACACCAAAAATAAATGAATAACTATGGTCTATTAGCATTTTAACATGGATTTGGGCATGTCCAATCCACTAATATTGTTTTAGGTTATTTCCATGTTTCATGACTTTGTATGTGCTCTATGGTTTGATTAATGTTATTTTCTTGTTTATGTTTGTCATACATATCAAAGACACTCCACAATTCAGAATATCCATTCCACATTACATAAGGAAAAACTGAATCACAACATCCATTCTAATTATTGTCATTAAGACTGATACAAGTTCTTTTTCAAAGGCTGGCTTCAAGGCTCCTTTGCATGAGTTGAGGTTGAACCTTTTTTAGCTTCAAGCTTTAAATACTTGGCATAGTCAGAATCAGCAGTACCAATTACATAATGAGAGCTTGTTGGAATGGTGGTTAACCCTTTTGGACCATGAAGTTGAAGCTTTAAACACACAGCATAATCAGGATCAACAGGTCCAATGACATACTCAGTAGAAGTTGTGGGAGTGGTGCTTGAACCTTTTTCAGCTTAAATTTTAAAAACTGTTCATATTGATGATCAGCAGGACCAATGATATACTCAGACGTCTTGGATGTGTTTTCTGCAACTAATTAAAAAACAAAGAGAAAAACAAAATAAAAAAAGTAAGTAAATAAATAAAAATAAATAAATGGTATAGATTCAGAAAGAGTCAACTGGTAACAAAAATACACCAATATTTAGAGCTTTTGAACCAGAACACGACCATTGATGTATGAAAACGGGAATAAGAATACCTTTTTTGCTTCTGGTATTCATTGTGTTGGAACTAAGGTTATAGGAAATGTTGGTGTAAGAGGAAGTTAGTTTATAACCTTGATTTTATGTGTGTATGTGTGT
>LBNU01026402.1:24426-46196 GCA_014162995.1 Artemisia annua | reverse complement strand
CTTGCATTGGTTTTACCGGTTTCAACCGCAACTGTTGAAAGATGCTTTTCTAAAATGAAGCTTATTAAAACAGATTTGCGGAATCGAATGGGGGACAGATATTTGAACAATGCTATGGTATGTGCTGTCGAAGGAGAGACATTTGACGAAGTAACGAATGAAGATGTAATGGTTCGTTTTCTAGCTATGAAAGACCGAAGAGGAGAGTTCTGAGATCTATTAGGTATTTGTTTAACTTATTCTATTATTGCGTTTTTTTTTATTTATTTAAATGTACGGTTAAAAAAAAATTATAGTTAACTTTTTTTTTCGCTACCCCTGAAATTAGTTCCTGGTTCCGCCGCTGATCATCATGTATATACTGGTCTTATTAGTGAGAAAAATTCCTCCATTATCGTACATATAAACCATCACGTCAACACTTGAGCATAATTTTGAAGCTCTTTATAGTTTTCAATGATGTTTCAAGCCATATATCGTTTTTTAGACATGGAGAACACATACTATATGACCGTAGATCAATGCCGAACTTACTTATGGTGGTTCGTGAAAATAAATACCATCTTCGACATGAGCCTTTACTAATTTCGTCTAATGGCAATCGGATAAGTTTGAAACCAAAGTTATGAAAATATTTTGATATTGGTTAACGCATGTTCTAAATTGTGCATATATAACGAAGTTCCAACGCATTTTTTGGTCGAGTCGTTTTAAATATTTATACATTCGTTGCTCTTAATAGAGGATGCAATGAGCCAATGAATGTTGGCAGGCAAAACATACATATCTACATCCATTATCACGAGGTTACAAGAAGTATAATAACTACGTAGGGATATGATAATTCTGTATCTCATTTAATACTCTTTCGATTATTATGCAATTTTTTATTAAAAAAAATCTATGTTTGAACACAAAAAATATCTGTAAACCAATTTTTGTGATACGGCCAAAATAACAAGGTTTTGTGTGAGTTCTTGGGTTGGGTGTAAGCCTACGGATGGCTAATGTAGCTTTACACTGTTTGAAGTTTGGACAATGAACGACTCTTACGTGTTTGACAATTGCGTACCACATTAACTTCAACGTTATATTCATATTTACGAGATTGGCGGTGGTCCGCCGCGTTGCGGGCGGGCCTTTTTTTTGATGGAGTTGATTTTCCGTAAATAAAGTAAAGTATATAGATGCTGTAATATATTTGGTGAAGAATTTCGTAAGAATCTGTGCCGAGTATATGTAAATTAGGGACGTGTTTTGACGTTTTGATGATATTTTTAATATGTGTTATACTTTTTTTTTTTTTTTTTTTTTTTTTTTTTTTTTTTTGGCGGAGTCGATTTTCCGTAAATAAAGTAGAATATTTAGTTGTTGTTATATATTTGTTGAAGAATCTGATGAGAATTGGTGCCGAGTATATGTAAATTAGGGCCGTTTTTTAGACGTTTTGATTATACTTTTAATATGTCTTATAATTTATTTATTTATTATTTTTTTTGGTATTTTTTTTTCTTTTTTTTGTGTTTTTATTAGTTTAGGTGTTTGTATAAGTAATTTTTTTTAAATGTATGTTTGTATACATAATTTTTTTTTTATTTTTTTTTATTTTTTTTATTTTTTATTATTATTATTTTTTTTTTTTGTTTACTTAACTTTTTTTTTAAAACGTTTTATATTTGTTTGGGGTGGGTTTATTTAGGCGTTTGGTTTTCCCGTGTTTGCTAATAAAAAGGGGTTTTTATTCATTTCATTGCAATCGAAACCCTAATTCCACTCTCTTCTGCCTAACTTTGTCTTCCAAATCTATTGTTTTTACGATGGCCACACCACCAAGAACATCAATCTATGCCTTGGGTCGTACCCCTAATTTCCAGAAGTTAAAGTTTGCTGCTGATTCGAATGAAGTGGATGATTGTTTGCATTTGGCATTTAGCCAAGATTATACTGAAAATGATGGCTTGTTAATGGTGCTAGGTGAGAAGCGGGATGAATTAGAGGCGAAGGTTAAGTGGCTAGACGATCTGGTGAAGGAGACTTTGACCGTTTGAAGGAGACTTTGAAGAGAGAGAGGAAGGTGCTTGCTGGGTTGATCAAAGTTATGGATTTGGCTCGTAAAGGAAGAGAAGAAAAGAAGACCAATCTTTTCTGGTTCGAGTGATGGTTGAAGCTTCTTTTGGGTGGTAATTTTTTGGGTCTTTGGGGTATCTTTTGATCATGTCTGTTTTTAGTTTCGATGGCCAATGGATTTAAGTGATGTTTATTTTCTAAGCATGTTTCATGTGTAATATGATGCTTGTCTTTAAGCAAATTTTGTATAGCCATTAGGCAATATCTGTATTGGCATCATATGTACTTTGTACGAACTCACCTTTTAAGGTGTTATTTATAAAAAGTATCGTTTATTACGCGTTGGTGGTTGTTTTGGTTTCTGTCTAATTTAAAGTATTTTAGGTAGCTATATCTTTGTTTGTTTGGGTAGTAGAGCTTGAAATGATGTTTTATACTTAGATTCCTGCATCTTCTGTTGTTTTTTGTTCAGTGTACTTCACTACTGTATGGCATGTGAAACATAGGGAAAAATTAGTTTGTTTTAGTTTCGTTAGGTTTACTGTTATTAGTTACATTGGCTGCCTATATAAAGACTAAGAGTGTGGTATTTATTGTCACTTGTATATTTTTACTTGAGTTAAAAAAAGAAGTGTAACATAGAATGGCAGAAACTCCAAATTTTAATGATCTGAAAGAGGAATGTAATTCTGATAGGTTGGAACATTGTTTCCATTTCTTGTTTATGCAAGAATTAGTTGAGAATAAAAGCTTTGTTGAACTTCTTGTTGAAGAATGCGAACTTGTAGCTAATAGAATGCAGAAACGTCAGGAATTGATTCAAGAGGGGCAAAGTTTTAGTCCTTTTGGTCCTGTTTCCTCTAATGGATTGCAATGCATGAGAGAGGCACAGCGTAAGGATGGTCGCATTTTTCTGCTTTGAATGCTGTTTTGGTGTTGGCACGTGATGCAGGAGAAGAGAAGTGTAGGCATGTGGCGACAATGGAACAGTTTATTTGATGTAGTTTGGTGTGCTATGTAGAAGAACTTGCTTGGTGTACTTTGCTGTAGTGTTTGGACTTGTTCTGTGTGTTAGTAGAATTTCACGTAGGTTCTGGAGTGTGTTTCTGGTAGTAGAACTCTTTCTAGGTTTTTTATGTATGTGTATTTTAGCGTCTTTGTTTGTAGAAGGTCATCTAAGTTTGAATTCTGGTCATTAGTTATAATGCTTGTAAGATATGGTGGTTCTGTAATGTGTGTTATTTTCGAATAAAAAGATGACTTTCTTTGTATTTATTGATGTTTTACTTTTATACAGAACATATGTTTTTGATTTGGCGATATATTTATGGCATTAAACATATGTACTGAATAACATGTACCAAATAGCAAAGCTACAGCTTAATTAATGTTAAAAGCATGGCCATATAGGCAGTGCGCAAAATACACATAGGTTTAAGAGTTCTATCATAGACTCTTGCTTAGATGGTTGGTCCTAAGTAGTAAGCATAAATATTTACATAAGTAGCTGTCTTTAAAAGCTAGGCTAGTACTGGATAGTTGGTAGATTATCATACATAGATGATTCGCAATTCCCTTGTGCGTTTGTCAGCTGGAACTTCAGATGCATTAGGCTGATTTTTTCGACTTTTTTGGAACTGTTGTGCTTGTGTCATCCTTGTTGTCATTGAAAAGTTGCCTCTTAGCAGTTTTTTTAGGTGCTTCCTTCTTCAGTTCTGATGTTTTGGATAAAGAAAGTTGTTCTGTTGGTGGTGTTGCTTGATTGTCTTTGCTTTCAAGTGTTGTAGTTGCTTCGCCTTGCAACATGGTGGTGTTTGTTGGGAGTTGTATTTCTATTTCAGCTTTTGTTGCTTCCTTTGTTGGTGTTGTCACTTGAAATTCTTTCATTTGAAGTGTTTCACTTGTTTCATCTTCTGTTACTTGAGTCTTTGCCACGGAAGTAGTTGTTCCTGCTTTTAGTAATGGCATGTTGCTCCAACATGTATCAAGAATGAAGATTCGACGTTCTTTTATACTTTCTGGGTCAAAGTGCAATCGAAAGATCTTCTTTTTTCCTTGCAGAGAAAGTATCTCTGCTGGGTACTCGTAGGAGTTCTGGTTAGGCATGTTTTGAAGTAATTCTTTATAATCTTTCACCAGTGAATTTGCTTCGTTACTGAAGCATGTCATTGTTGCCTCTGCAGTGCCATCGGACAATTGCACTCTTAAGCAGTAACTGCATAAAAGTTATAAAAATTGGTTCCTAACTAAAGTTAGTTTACATGATTAAAAAAGGCGAACTTAGATTGGTTTAGGAATGCATATTTGCTGTAGTTTACCTGTAGAGTAGCTCATCTTCAGACGTTGGCTGTTTACACTGGGTATGCGGCCATTTTGGAGAGATTTTTAACTTATAGTCTGAGCATTTCTTGAAAAACCATGGTCTTTTTGTATCGATTTTGTCAATTGTAGCATCAACAGTAAACCGGACATTCTGTTTTGTTACAATTTTAAGTTATTATTCCTTTTTTTCATTAAAAGTATAGTATAGTTGTTAAGTACCTGCTGGTTTTGAGGATTTTCTTTAGCTAGATCTGCTAGGGTCACACGGTTCCTGAATTTTTCTTCCTGCGGATCTGCACACCTTTGGTGTTGAACATTCAGTATCGTTGGTGGGTCGATAAACTCGTTATACCTGCATTGTTAAATGATGTGTTTTTAAGTTATTTAAAACTATGTAATGTATTCTTAGTATAATATTCAGTAAACTTACAGACTATGAATTTCATGACATTCTGGTACATCAGGGTTGAAATAGTATGATGTTGCAGGTGTTGCTGATAGTTGCAGCCCTGTTGCACATCGTGTACATCTTAGATGATGAACTTAACAGTCTAAACTATTAGTATAAATGAATAAAGTTAGCTCCATATTCTTTTACCAAGCATGAGCTTACTGCAATAATCGTTGGCTTTTCTGCTTTTTCATATTCTTGTTGCCTAAAATTGTGAGCATCTTGGTTCCATAGAGTAAATTGTATTGCTCGGCCACTGTGACAATAGGAGAGTATTTTTGAATTTGATCATTGGCGGTAATTTTAATGTCTAAATATTAGGTACTTACTCTAAGCTTTGGATACCAATGTATCTCCAAACGGCTGAATCTTTCGTTGCTTTTATTGATTTCTGTATTCCGCTTACATAGTGAACAGAGCCGATATAATATGCAAATAGTCATATGCAACTGCTCATTTGTTTTTCACGTATGTTTTTATATATTCATGTGTTATATACCTGTTAATAAACCTTGTTTTACATCCACTTTTGAATACATGTCTCGATAGTGAGTGAAGTTGAAATAATGCGTTGGGAAACCTGTATCAGCTATGTCCTTGATGTCTGTGAAGGTTCCAAAAACCAGCGAAAGTGAGTATGGGACAACTTGCATCCACGGGTTTGCAGGCTAAAAGCCAAAGCCGGTTATCTTGTAAGTTTTATCAATCTGAAGCAAAGCATTAAACTTGTTTTTGTCTCGTACGTTGACATTTGCTTGTATAGCATTCCCCTGCAAATAGAATAGTAATCAATTTGTTTAATATAGTAGGTTCTTTTAGTATATATAAGTGTGCAATGATATAGTTAAATCATAGAATAGTATTATGTACCTGATGATCAATTAATATACAACAGAACATGACCGGTTTTCCTTGTTTGTTTGTTGGTGTCCATTTTCGGTAAACTCTAACATGTAGAGGTTTACCAGCATCTGATTCGTTTATAGTAGCGAGGGTAATGTCTTGTAGTTGTGCAACAATAGCTTTACCAGTGTCTTGTTCTTTTAACTTGCCAAGAGTAGTGTCTTGTGATTCAGTAACAATCTGTTTTCCTATAGAGTCGGGTGATGCACCAATGCTAGAGTTCGGCTCCATTTGCCTATATGTTAAAAAAAATGTTAGTGGTAATAAAGTAAGGTAAAACTGCATTTATGGTTATGCAATATTAAAAATGTAAGTAAATAAAGAACAAATAGCATATGAATTCATGCGAGCAAATAATAACAATTAAATATTTTTGCTAGAGCTTTTAAGGATGTTCATATATCTATAGGCAAGTTTCACAAACATATTTTTCAGAAAGCAAATGCAAACATAAAAGACCTGTGCAAATGTAACGATGTCTAAAAAATCTTTGTAGACAACATTTTTAGTCATATTTTGGTTCTTGCCCGGTTGTTGCCTAATTAGCATTTTTAAACCTTTAGGACATGTTGCTCTTGATAATGCAACATACAATTGCCCATGGCCAAAAACAGGCTCGGGTAGGTAGACGCCTATCTTATTCAATGATTGGCCTTGGCTTTTGTTGATCGTCATTGCGTAGCAAACTTTAATTGGAAACTGCTTCCTTTTAAACTCGAACGGCAGTTTCTCCTCCTTATTAATTAGCACAATACGCGGTAGGTAAACCTTTTCAAACATTCTGGTGCCGGTGATGTTCTTTGCTTGAATAAGCCTTGTATATATTTTAGTGACAATCATCCGTGTACCATTACATAAGCCACCACCTAGATTTAAGTTTCTTAGCAGCATTATAGGTGCACCTATTTTAAGTATAAGTTGATGGGGAGGCATTCCTGAAAAGGAAAGTATGTTTAAGTATTCTTGAGGATAAAGTAGCTCTGTTGCTCCACCGTCATTTGATTTTGGTGTAGCTTCGTCGACACTCGTAAAAGTATAGCTATCTCCTTCCAGCATATCCAGAGCAGTTGAATTTATCCGATCTGCAGTTTCGTTTTTTGGACACACTATAGCTTTTTCCTGTAGCGATGCAGCGGTTGGTGCTTGTAATATTTCTCGATCATATATGAAATCAATGAGTTCTTGAATAGCTGTGCTGCTTTCAGGAATACAGTACCTATCTGGTATTTGTATCCAAGCAGAATCTGATGGATCATTTTCATCTGGCTCACCAATAGTGCCATTTCCAACTTCGAGTAACCATCGTGAAAATGTGTCAACTGCTTCATATTCTTCAAGTGAAATACCCGTGCGCTGCAGCCGCATGTTCTGTGTTAGAAGAATGATCTTGAAATATGGCCATAAGTACGATAGTGTAATAGAAGAAGCGACAATCTCTTGTTTAGGAGCTTTTTTCTTGACTGGAAGTGTTTGCCTGAAATCTCCGCCTAAAACAACTGGCTTTTCCCCAAATAAGCTGTCTGGTGTGTTCATTATGTCACGTAAAGTACGGTCTAGTGCCTCAAAGCATCTACGATCATTCATAGGAGCTTCGTCCCATATGATAAGATCAGTTTGTTTTAGCAATTCTGCCACCTGCGTTTTTTTTAATGCTACACATAGACTCTTCTGTTAAATCAAGAGGTATCTTGAACCTTGAATGAGCTGTCTGACCTGATGGGAGTAATAACGCTGCAATACATGAAGAAGCGACAGCCAGGACAATTTTTCCTTCGGATCTTAGGGTAGAAATTATACTCCTCCAAACAAATGTTTTTCCTGTTCCTCCGTGGCCGTATACAAAAATGAGCTTCTGTTGCCGGTTGGCAACTGCATATGTAACTTGGTCAAAGATTATCCATTGCTCGGCATTTAGCTGTGCAACTAATCTTTGACTCGCACTTCTCAACAATTCACGGTTATAGGACCTTTCTTGCATTATTGCCCTGTTATTTAAGATCTCTAATAAGTGAGGTGGAGGTAGATCAAACCCAAAATCTTTGACTGACTTTCCATAAAAATTAAGAATTGCTTGCATCTCATACATAAGACCACCTTGTAAGTCATCGGGACTAACTTGAAGATTTGGTATGTGTAAGACTTCTGAAAGTATTAGCGGGATGTCTTCTAACATGGAATCTACATGAGATTGCAGTAATGAAACTGGGTTTGAAACGTTACAAAAAATGAGGAGTTGGCAAAATAGATTTCTCATTTGAGCTGGACTTGCTGAGAAAGAAGCTTCTTGTAAAGTAATGTTCCATTCCTGATCACCACCTAATAGGCCCATAGCTTCACATGCTGCTCTGTATGTAGGGTAGACCGAGTCATCAACTGTACGTAGATGCCGGAATGACCATCTTCCTTTCTGATGACATAGTAGTAGGCATAAGTAGAAAGCATCTCCAGAGCTAGGATGTATATATGTAAGACGACCAACAGCTAAGGTGCTAGTGCGACGTCTACGTTGCCAATACTTTCCATCTTTGTGCCATGTAAATTCTTTAGGGAAGTCTAGATATGTTAAATGTCGCCCATCTGTATTACGAGTGTTGTAGTAGAACCATTCAGTGAGTGTTGTCCTTTTGTTATGATCGTTATCAACGACTGCTTGCAATTGCTGATGCTTCCTAAAAGTGACCGGCTGCATATTTTCAAGGTGAACTGCAAGTATCTGAACCACTGGGTCTCTACTGTGTATACTGAACCCAAGGATTCTCCAGCATGCTTCGTGTGGACCAATGTACCTTGCATCTTGAAAATTCTTGATCTCATCAATGTGTAATGGATGCTGGCTTGTAGCTGGATTTGCATTGCCGAGTGATCTTGTTATATGAGTGATTATGCGATCAGTGCCTTTAGAGATATACTTAAATAGATATTTGATAAGCATAGACCACTCACAATATTCAACATTGATATGTGCATAGAATCGCATGGATAGAGAAGGGTTGTATGGAACAACATAAGTGTTATCAAGGCTTACATTCTGTTTTAATGTTGTTATGCCTGATTCCCTCCTGCGATAATGTACATATCCTTTTGCATCGATAAAGGTTGCGTTGCAAAAAGGCTTAGGAAATTTTTTTGTGCATTCATCACCTCCGCGCATACATGGTGCTGATGTATTTACCAGCCCACATGGACCATGCATCATAAACTCTGTAACGACTCTGTAGAGTTCAGGATCAATTGACGGGTTTGGCAGCTTTGTTGAGACATATATGTCGATATCTTCATTTGATTGTATGCGGTGATTTTCTTTAATCCATAATAGTAAATGACAGTGTGGCAAGCCTCTTTTTTGGAATTCGATTGTATATAAAACTGCAAAAAAAAAGGAAGTCGTTGTTTAGTTAGATAGGTAATAACCGTAGGTATTTTGATAATGCATGTTGGTAGATATAAGATAGATAATACCTGCTTCTACATGGCCAAATGGCTTTGAATCTCATAAAAACTTCACTAAATCGTGTATCTTCCTTTCAAATACACGGTCCACAACATCAGGCCTGTCAACGACAGTAACGTGTGGAAAGGCTTGCATATATTCCTTGATTTCTGGCCAATTCACATTGCACGTAAATGTGATAAAGAACGACGGGTTCCCGTAGACACGGCAAATAGCCAAAGCATCTAAATAATGGCTATACATGTAGCGTGGCCCGCCTGTGAAAGATGAAGGGAGTATTATCCTTGAACCAACCTCTGAACCGTCTCGATCACCACGCGATATAGCATCATATAACCCAGCCATGTAGTCATTACGAATATCATCTTGGTGCTCTCTTACATAGTCAATGCGTGATTGCTCGATGCTACAATAAGCTGTGACAACATATTGTTGGAAAAGCCTGCCACTTCTGTTAAGTAAAGTATATTCATTAGGCCGGTCGTGCAATTCGTATGAATAATACATTTTCATCGACATTTTTTTCGGTGGGTCGTCCGTTATACCTCTGCTCAAGAGCAATCGGCCTAGATGGTATCCATCTTCACCAAAGAAAAAAATCAATGGAAACTGTAACGACATGTAGGAAGCGTTTAGTTTGTTTACTCGTTTGAAAGTGCGATCATGTTGTTCAATCACCACATCAAAATCAGTTTCGACATCTGGCCCACCCTCAAAACAATTGCGCCAATAGAATCACCTGTAGGCAATTCATGCTGCCTTGAGCCAACAACACCAAATAAACGTACTTTGAATTGTGGAACATCAATTTCTGCCATTTTATTCCTTGCTGTTCTAAACAACTGAACCAACTCATTGTGATCGTCTAGAAGCTCAATTAAGTGTTCCACAATATCTGCTCGTAGGCCGTGACCAATACTCTGAAAGTTTTCAAGCCGATTTGCAACTTCATTTTTTGTATCATAGATATATAGTTGAAGAAACTGTGGCCTTGCGTTTTCCTCTGGACAAAGGCTACCTATCTTATGGTAGATCTGGCCAGAAATCTTGAATACATAAGGCCCGTGTCCCATGTTTATAGAGTTGTCGACATCCGCACCCAATGATGTCATTGCAGACATTTGATTGTATGCACGGATATTCTCCATAAAGTGGCGGTTAGTGAAAAGATCCTTGATATATTCTGGATATTCATGATGGTTATGCAGCCTAACTTTTCCACCATTGCAGCATTTATGATATTCCAGCCGTTGTCTACCTACACGAAGCACCCTTTCATCGTACCAGAATCGCGCATTACAATGGTGACAGATCTGATCACACGCACCCATCTGTTTGTATGTACTTGGAGGACCTGCTATCGAAAGACAAACAAATTTTTTTTTTAAAAAAAGCAAAAACATAACCTGTCTAAAATATAAGAAATGAACAGAGGCACATACCTTGTGCAGATCTCGGGACTCTTTTCTGTAAATTAGTTTGCCGTTGTCTTCTGGTCGAGGAAGAGTGCATTGTAACTGGAACAAATAAACCAACTTTAGTAAGATAGCAAAAAAAAAAGGGAAATAAAATAACTGCCATCTATTTTTTTCTTCTTGAATAAAAGTTTTAAACCTTGGCGGGTACGGCGTCGATTAGGTAAACTACCACCATTTCTTAGTGCATGCAGGTTGTGAACACCATCATTGGATGAAGAAGCAGTAGCAGGCAAATTGATCATTGAAGGCAAAGAACTGCTATTTTGTGTAAGCTGTTCAGGAATTGTCGGCGTGCCGTTCTCATGTATCATAGAAGAATCTACTGTGCCTGCAACAAAGGTGAACAATGTTACAAAAAATGTAAGTTAAAATAGCTGACGCCTATTTTTTTCCTCTTGAATAAAAGCTATAAACCTTGGCAGGCATGGCGTCGATCAGGTAAACTATCACCATTTCTTAGTGGATGCAGATTGTGAACACTGTCATTAGATGAAGAAGCAATGGTAGACAAATTGGTCCTTGAAGGTAAAGAACTGCCATCATGTGTAAGGTGTTCAGGAATTGTCGGCGTGTCGTTCTCATGTATCATAGAAGAATCTTCTGTGCCTGCAACAAAGGTAAACAATCTTAGGAAAAATGTAAGCCAAAATATGTCCAATAGCAAATAAAGAAAATTAGCTACAAATCACGTAGTAAATCTGTGTTGGCATTAATCTCTGAGCATAATGGAAAGGCATAGTCTTCTGCAGATATAACAGAAGGTGTAGGCTGCAGATGATACGAAGGATCCGCGTGTGAAGCAGATGTATGACTGCTTTGGTTATCTTCCAAGGTACGCTGACCTAACACACAGGAAGAGAAACACTTTTAAAATCATCTGTAGATTAAAATAGGTTATTCTTAAAGATATGCCAATCACCATAAGAAACGCAGCACTTACCTGGTATGCGTTGAATTGCATCAGAGGCGACAACACCGGCACCACAATGTAAAGGCATGGTATTTGGTAGAAACCCTTGGCCATCAGTGACATCCAACGTACGTTGAAAAGGTTGACAGGACAACATAATGGCCCTCACCCAATCCGTAATTTACATTAAAGGTATTCTTTTGTTTTTGTTTTGGTAAATTTGCATTCTCTAAACATCTAATATCACTGGCAACATTACTCGTAACATATTTAGAACCACAGACCTTCTTATTAACTACATTTAAAGATGGATCTATATCATCTACATGATTCAGTAAGGCCTCTACTTCTAAATCTACACTATAAGATTTACATGGTTTAGCAGAAGTAGAAACAGTGGGAAATTCTAAAGGACCAACAAAAGGAACCCTAGGTTTGGCTTTTCTTTTAGTCTTCATACCCTAGAAAATCTATTCCTAACCAACTGTAAATAGGTATAAGGTAAAAAAGGAAGCAGAAAACTTGCATCAAAAGGAAACAGCTACATTAAAAAGCATCATGTATAAAGCAAATGTACATATAGCTGCAAAAACTGCAAGAATAGCCAACCTCAGCAATATATACATGCAAACAAACGGAAAGATGAAACCAAAGGAAACAATGAACATGCATGGATAGTAAGCAACATAAGACAGAACATATACAAATGCTACCAACCTTTTTTGCTTGCACTAACAATGGCTATTTCTTATTTGTTTCTTGTTTGTAGATGTTGGTGAGAAGACAATGGTCAATAAGCAGGTGTTTTTTGATGCAAAAAGTAGAGTATAGAAAGTTCTTAGGTACTATACACGTGAGGTTTCACATGGGACTTATACTTGTGTTCAAAAACATCCACAAATCATGTATGTTTAGGTAAAGATCATGTGGAAATTTGAAGATAAGGCTTTGGATGATTGACACGTTCCATATAGCGTACATCACATGTTTTTTGTTTTTTGTTTTTTTTTTGTTTTTTTTTTTTTTTTACAATTTACGTATGCAAGTCTGTATATATACACGGTATACATTTAAAAGGGCCAAGCCAAAGCAGGCCAGCAAGCCCACGAATACACAGCGAGTTTAAAAGGGCCAAGCCAAAGCAGGCCAGCAAGCCCACGAACACACAGCGAGTAGGCTAAGCTTTTTGGCGGGAAAAACGCCACGTGATACGACGTCGTCATCACGGGGTTTAATATATACTTATAATGTTATAGTTGCTTTATTTCTTTCATCCCACATCGGTTAAGGGAAATTTGTGAGAGGAGATGGTTTCTAAATTGGGCCCTATCTAATACTAATATTTCGCATTTCTCATCTTGATTTTGCCTTTGTTCAAAAAGAAAATCTTGATTTTGCCAAGCCTTATAAAGGAGTTGGAACGGTTTACATCAGGGTGTTTGCGGATCCGACAATATCAACAGTAACTGAAACCGAACAAAATCGAAAAAAGTTGAACCAAATTCGTAACCGAACTGAACTGGTGAAAACCGAACAGAATAGAACTAAATATTCAGTTATTGGTTTGGAGATGATTTTAGCAATGAAAACCGAAAATCGAATTCATATAAATATTTTTTTTTTCTATGTATTTATATGAAAAAAAAATAACTAAAACTTTTTCTTAGCATAAATATAACATTATTTAAGCTTAAAAAAACTGTGCTAAAAATATATATAACTAAATGAAAAAATAATTAAAATTATGTGATTCGGGTTATTCGGTGCAGTTTTCGGTTATATGGGCTCGGTTATTCGGTTCGTTTGAATCAAAATTGAATTCGGTTCGGTTTTCGGTTTGACCCAGAAGTTTTTTTTAACCGAACTGATCAAACCAAATAACTCGATAACCGAACCGATGAACACCCATAGTTGACATCCGTTTCTTCATGGTTTTGTAAGCCAACAAATATTATGAGTTAAATTTATACGTAACAAATTTAAAATGTTTTTGTAGCGGATTTTATTATTTTTTATTTAAAAATATAAGATTCATTTGTATAAACTATTTTTTGTATCTTTTATTAGAGCTGGCAATTTCGACACGAAACACGAAAACACGACACGACACGACACGAAATTAACAGGTTTCGTGTTTGGCTTATCGTGTTTCGTGTCGTGTTCGTGTTTGTGTAAGATGACACGATAAGATAACGTGTCGTGTTCGTGTCAAGACCTCGTGTAACCTGTTAAGACACGATAAGACACGATAAGACCTGTTAAGACCTGTTAAAACCTGTTAAGACCTGTTAAAGACCTGTTAAGACCTGTTAAGATTTCGTGTTTTAGCGTGTCAAGACATGTTAAGACCTCTTATCGTGTCTTATCGTGTCGTGTTCGTGTGACCTGTAAATTTTCGTGTTCGTGTTCGTGTTTTAAGATCTGACACGATTAGCTTATCGTGTCGTGTTCGTGTTAGGGCTTAACAGATCCGTGTCTTATCGTGTTCGTGTCGTGTCGTGTCGTGTCGAACCTGTTATGCCAGCTCTATCTGTTATTATGAGAAAAGTTCAAATGCTTATTCTTATTTTGGAGCTTACCAAAGGACAAATCACTACCATCCATCTAATTAGATCTAATAGTAAGAATTAACCTAAGATTTAATATGTAAACCTAAATTCATGTTTTTATTTATTTATTTTTTGTCTTTCTTATTTATTCAATTTTTTTTTGTCTTTTTTCCTTCGCTTTCATAAGTTTTCGTCTGTTTTCATATGTTTTCATCTGATTTTCTTCGTTTTCATACGTTTTCGCCTGTTTTCATACGTTTCCGTCCGTTTTCGTTCGTTTTCATATGTTTTCGTCCGTTTTCTTTCGTTTTTGTTCATTTTTCATACGTTTTCATCCGTTTTCAGACGTGTTTTTATGCTTTCATCCGTTTTCATTCGTATTCATCCGTTTTCTTACGTTTTCGTCCATTTTCTTACGTTTTCTTCCATTTTCATACGTTTTCGTCTATTTTTGTACGTTTTCATATGTTTTCGTCCGTTTTCATATACTTTCATTTGTTTTCACACGTTTTCGTCCGTTTTTGTACAAAAGTGTATGAAAACTTAAAAAAACGTATGGAAACGTACATAAACTTACGAAAACATACAAAAAGTATAAAAACGGATGAACACATATAAAATGTATAAACCAAAAAAAAAAAAAAAACTTTTAACCAACTAAACCCAAGTTTAACCAATGGGTCTCAAATTGTTACTTGTGATATTTTGAGTTCATGATAGTGTAATTTTGTTTACTAGTTAAGTTGCTTAGTTTAATTTTGCTTTGAAATGCACTTAATTGATGTGTTTTGTTTATGAAATTGCTTCACATTAAAATTGTATCAGTTGTACTATTTTAAGTTGATGATAATTTACAATGCTTATTAGTTAAATTGTATTATATGACATGTCTAATATCACTTGTGATATTTTTCATAAAAATAGTTACTGTCTAATATCACTTGTGATATTTCATAAACAAACTAGTATGCTTTTTAACTTTTAATATGACTTGAGATATTTTATTGCTCTGTATATTTTTTTATATATTATCACTATGTGTTTTTTAATATTTTATATTTTTCATGTAAAAGATGATTTTTATTTATGAAATATCACAAGTGATATTAGACATTAACTATGTTTATAAAATATCACAAGTGATATTAGACATTAACTATACTTTTTATCCATTTTGATATTTGTAAGTGACACTTATTTATCTCTTGTGAATTTGTGATATAACACTGTAAGGAAGAAGAAGAGTATTTAAACTGTCGTTCTAAGTTATAAATTCAAACATAACATCAAACAAATATTAAGGCACATCAATGGATTTCACACTATTAGAAGCTGTAAAATACTGTGATAAAAAACACATTAATAGGATATCACAACAACTAAATAAACATAACTATGTTTTTGAAATATCACAGGTGATAATAGTGCTTATTCTTTTTGTTAAATCTGTGGTAGTGATGGAGGAACATGTGATATCACAGGTGATATCACATGTGATATCATAGGTGTTTGAGCTTTTTTAGTTTGTTTATAAAGATGTTGTGCTTTTCTTCACCATAGCTTCTTTAGTTTGTTGATTCAACCATTAACAATGTTTTTGAAATATCACAAGTTTTAATAGTGCTTCTTATTTTTGTTGAATCAGTGGTAGTGATAAAGGAACATGTGATATCATGTGTGATATCACATGTGTTTGAGCTTCTTCAGTTTGTTTATAAAGTGTTTGGTCATTCATTTCATGAGAAGGATATTTGCAGTGTATCTCATTCTCATATTGTTAAGCTTTTGGAGGAACCTTTGATATCATAGGTGATATCACAAGTGTGTCGGCTTTCTTCTATTTATTGAATTATACCTAGTAGTTAGGGGTTTAGGGTCTAGGTATATATCAGTTGTGATATTATACCTAGTGGTTAGGGGTTTAGGGTGTTTGGTATAGGGTTTTTTGAGGAACCTGGGATATGACAAGTGCTATCTTTGATGATATGAAAGATGCTATCACCTGTGATATCACACATAGGATATCACATGTGATATCACACATGATATCACATGTGTTTGAGCTTCTTCAGTTTATTTTATGGATATGTTGTGCTTTCTTCAACCACAACTGCAATTTTTGACTGGGCCATTTTTGCAACTGAACATCCGAACGAGGAAGAGATGAAGCATTTTGTGGAAGAACAAAGAAAGACAAGGATTATGGAAGTAAATAGAAAAAGTGCATATTAACTGCTGTACACAATGATGCAGACTTATATGCTTTCTAGTTATTTGAATATATATATATATATATATATATATATATATATATATATATATATATATATATATATATATATATATATATATATAACCAGCCATAAATGATGTCTACTTTTGTTCATTTTATTATTTTATTACATGTGATATTACTCATATATAGAATATCAGAATTAGTGTTACATGTTATTGCTTTATCACCTGTGACATTACTCATATGTAGAATAACATAATTAGTGTCAAATTATATTGCTTTATCACATGAGATATTACTCTTAAATAACCAAAAACGACAATTTAAATACTCTTCATCTTCCTCACAGTGTTATATCACAAGAGATAAATAATTGTCGCTTACAAATATCAAAATGAATAAAAAGGAAGCAAACTATGAAAATAGAAACTTGATGTATTCTCAAAATCAAACAAGTGGTGCATTAAATCAGCATTGTTTTTTAGCAAAATAACTAAATAAGAATTCACCTAAAGAGGCTTTAACCCTTTTATTTCTACTAACAGTATAATATCACAAGTGATATATAACATTAATTGCATTTTTTAAAAAATATGTTCTTGTCCATTGCAATGAAAGGCACAAAAACCATCTTGTAACTGAAAATTATAATAATATTAGAAAACACATAGGTGATAACATATAAAAATATAAAGAGCAATGAAATATCTCAGGTGATATTAAAGGTTAAAAAAGTATACTTGTTTGTTATGAAATATCACAAGTGATATTTGACATTAAANTATATATATATATATATATATATATATATATATATATATATATATAACCAGCCATAAATGATGTCTACTTTTGTTCATTTTATTATTTTATTACATGTGATATTACTCATATATAGAATATCAGAATTAGTGTTACATGTTATTGCTTTATCACCTGTGACATTACTCATATGTAGAATAACATAATTAGTGTCAAATTATATTGCTTTATCACATGAGATATTACTCTTAAATAACCAAAAACGACAATTTAAATACTCTTCATCTTCCTCACAGTGTTATATCACAAGAGATAAATAATTGTCGCTTACAAATATCAAAATGAATAAAAAGGAAGCAAACTATGAAAATAGAAACTTGATGTATTCTCAAAATCAAACAAGTGGTGCATTAAATCAGCATTGTTTTTTAGCAAAATAACTAAATAAGAATTCACCTAAAGAGGCTTTAACCCTTTTATTTCTACTAACAGTATAATATCACAAGTGATATATAACATTAATTGCATTTTTTAAAAAATATGTTCTTGTCCATTGCAATGAAAGGCACAAAAACCATCTTGTAACTGAAAATTATAATAATATTAGAAAACACATAGGTGATAACATATAAAAATATAAAGAGCAATGAAATATCTCAGGTGATATTAAAGGTTAAAAAAGTATACTTGTTTGTTATGAAATATCACAAGTGATATTTGACATTAAATATTTTTATAAAATATCACAAATGATATTGGACATGTAATCTAATAAAGTTTATTAATAAGCATGAAAACGTATGAAAACAGACGAAAACGTATGAAAACGTATAAAAACTGCCAAAACGGACGAAAACGTATGAAAACGTCTGAAAATGGACAAAAACATATAAAAATGGACAAAAACGTATGAAAACGGGCAAAAACGTCTAAAACGGACGAAAACGTATATAAACGTATGAAAACGGACAAAACGTAAGAAAACGTATAAAAACGGAAGAAAACGTCTGAAAACGGACGAAAACATATAAAAACGTCTGGAAACAGACGAAAATGTATTAAAACGGACGAAAACGTATGAAAACAAATGAAAACGTATGATAGAAGAGAAAAAAAAAAGCGTGAATTAAAAAAAAAACGTGAATTAAAAAAAAAAAAAAAAGACAAAGAAAATGTGAATAAATAAGAAAGACAAAAAGACAAGAAAAAAAACATGTACTTAGGTTGACATATTAAATCTTAGGTTAATCTTTTATATAATAAAACAAAACCCTAAGTGGGGACTTTCGTATTTAAAAAAAAAAAAAGATTATTTCCTTGTTAGGTAATATTTTAATTATTTTTTTAATTTATAAATTTAAAATCATTTTTTTTTTATATATACTACACAAGTAGAAGATAAATACAAAAAATTTAGATAAGATGCAATTACAATAGGATTCAACTTTTTAAATAATTATCTTTAATAATAAAAAACTATAATTGAAAATCATAAATCAAAACAAAACAAAGATTAAATTATTTTTTTATTAATAAATAAAAATATATCATTCAAAAAATTTTAGAAAAATGCCCGCGTGTGCGCGGGCATTATAACTAGTACTTACTATTAGATTAAACTCGATTGATGGTGGAGATTTGTCCCTTGGTATGCATGAATTTGTGGGTAAGCAAAATAAAGTGCCTCTAAAATTATATACTAAATAGTCAATATATTTAAAACAAGTTCAATTAATCGTTATTTATCCGTTGAATCTCGGATATCCCTACTATGTATTGAAAAGATATGATAAATGAGAAATTATAAAAAAAAAAAAAAAAAAAAAAAAAAAAAAAAAAAAAAAAAAAAAAAAAAAAAAAAAAAAAAAAAAAAAAAAAAAAAAAAAAAAAAAAAAACTACTGTTATGTTAGGTGTTCAAAAAATATGATAAATGAGAAATTTTCTAAAAATCTACAAACCACGCTGATCTGCTTACTTCAAAACTGCAAAGAAAATTTATATCGCTTATCACAGTTCGATTTTGGCGGTTTTTGTTTTCAGTTATCTAATCGCTCATCACCGTTTAGCTACACTATTAACGTTACACAATACACAAGGAAGACCGTCTAAATTTCTTTGTAGAATAACAAATCGTCAAAAGTATTAGTACGTTTCAAATAAGGAGATAAGATTCCAACTAAGTTATTACAATATTCAAAAAGTTGATTGTGTGTGTGCAACTTTATATTTGAGAAGTACGTTATGCATTTTCGTAGACCATAAAGATTTAAATATGGTCATCACAGACATATCACATATGGTTGAAAACTTTGATCAGCCTATGCTTTACAACGTCTAATCTAAACTTAAACCTATAATATGCCCATTTTAGGTTTTCAAGTATATGTGCTCACTGTAGGCAATAACGTTATGAGAAACATACACAATCACACAACATTTTAATGTGGTCCAATGGATCATGTATGGATCGGCGTACCTCCACGGGCAATGACCTTATCTTTTATACATGTATTACGTATAATCAAGATGTTACACAAGGAACGATAATTTCTAATTAATAACTAGATTGACATGCCTGCGTTATGTTTTACTACTATGGATCAATGTCTCTGAATATAGCCTACGTATAATCAAGATGTTACACAAGCAACGATAATTTCCAATAACTAGATTGACATTCCTGTGTTATGTTTTACTACTATGGATCAATGTCTCTAAATATGGTCTACTCCGTCTACTTGTCACATTCAAATTCATCTTCAACTCTAATTTAAACGTTCTGTGTTGAGTCCAAAAATGTATTCTTTACGATTCCAGTTTTTAGTGCTATTGAGGTCCCCAATTTGATAGGCTGTGTCGAATTAAACTTGTTTTCAATATCAGTTTCTACTATATAAAAGGAGACTTTTAAAAGGTGACAAATCGGGGAAATGTCAATCTCATAGACTGCCACTATCGTCGTGGATTAGGGAGACTAGAATGTTTGGGGGTCTTAATTTATTTAAGCATCTTCAACTTCTAACTTTCTTATTAATTTTATTTAATTACATAACACCATATGTTATATCCTAAACTATGCTAATAATTGGTTATCTAAGTATCAAACTTATTTGGGTTATTGGCGAAAAAAGGCATCATACTTGCCACTTTTTGTCATTGTATGTAGCGTCTTTTTTTTTTTTTTTTTTTTTTTTTTTTTTTTTTTTTTTTTTTTTTTTTTTTTTTTTTTTTTATTATTATTATTATTTTTATTGTAGCACTAACCTTTCTAAATCGTGTCATTATGTGTACTTTGCGACTTTTTAGCCATGTGAAATGACCATTTTACCCTTCAAAATTTGAAAAAAGTAAGGGTAAAATGGTCACAAAGTACACACAATGGCACGATTTAAAAAGCTTGGTGCTACAATCAAAAAAAAATAAATGACGCTACATACAATGACAAAAAGTGGCAAGTATGATGCATTTTTTTGCCAATAACCCAACTTATTTTAAGACACTTGTATATCATCATATATGAGTAAACATCTCTAGGAATCACGAAACCACGCCAAAGAAATTGATACGACCCGGTTAGGGGTTGTATCGGGATAAGGCACCACTTTTAGCGTGTGCGAGCTCCTTAAGAAAATAGAGAGAAGAACTAGAGATTTGTTTATCTTAAACTTTGATTGATTCATTCATAATAATCATTCGGTATATATAACCGAATAACCCTAGCTTGTAAAACAAGCCAAACATAAAGACATATCTAAACAATGATAGTTTCCTAATACGACACAAAGACATATCCTAAATAAATATAATATGACATAAGCCCGGGGCGTATCATTCCCCATTCATTCGAAATCACCTTGTCCTCAAGGTGTTGTCTTGAAAAATTCTCTTGATTCCGGGATCCCATATCCTAATCCTAGTCATATCTTCTACTCATGTAGTTCTCCTGCCTTCCGCAACCGCAACCAACACCTTTTTCCTCTTCCGCCTTCCACTACCTTGGATATAACACAACACCATTCTTCTGTCTTCCGCTATCCATGCCATAACACTCTCCACTCCTTCAAAAATCACCTTGCCCTCAAGGTGATACGAAGAATATGCCGATTGAGAGTCCACTAATTTCTTGCTTAAATTTAAATTTATTTCATCCAAACGACTATCAAATTCACCACCTCCATCCTTAAGTGTCGATATCACTCTATTCAACTCATCCTCGCCAACCTTAAGTGCTTCGCCACCACCCACAACCTCTTCAAATCCAATATACTCATCAACATTCAATGACCCTTCAGCCTTAGATGAAGCAAATTCACCCTCTAATGGTAGAATGACATCTATTTTCTTTTCAACGATGTGCTCTTTCTCTTCCTTTGCAATTGTCTCAAAACGAACCTCGGTGATACGAGCTTTGAAGAAGTCTTCTCCCAAAGTTAAAGGATTGGACCTCAAAAATTCCCAAATATCTATGTTAGCGAAGCGTGTTTCAGCCGCACGGGTCAATGAAAAAGCTTCGTCTAGAGTTCTGGGATTTGAACGTAAGAGTAAACATTGTAGATCTAGTTTAAGTCCGGAGATATAAAACGATATAAGTAAAGATTCAGAGATCCCTGTTACTCGATTTGCAAGTACCACAAACTCAC
>LBNU01026401.1:17548-29238 GCA_014162995.1 Artemisia annua | reverse complement strand
AAGTACTTTTATTGAAAACAGGTCACCTGGCTGAAATAAAAAAAGGGATAAACTTACTAAACATGCGGCAAAATGTTTCGGGCCAATTTGTCCCAAGCCTTTTCATGCTTACCTGACATGACCACCTATAATCTTTGCAGTGACTTTGAATGATGAAAAGTTACTTATCAAAATGAGGAAAAGTCAGGGAGTAGAAAACAAAGAGCATAAAAATGACAAATTTGACCCATTTACTCTTTGAATGGGTTGATAGTGATACAAAAAAAATATTTGTGGATCTCCTACAAATTGTCGCCATTCAAATGTCTTACTCTATTGATTTTATAAGTTGCTATAATCTGTTTTTCTAAGTATCTTGATTCTACTGTTTGGCAAACACACATTTTCCCTTTTTGTAATATCCAGCAGTAGATACGCGTCTTTTTTGTACGATTTAAACTTGGCTGATGCTAAATAGAAGGCATACAGTTGTAACTTGCAACTTTCTGATATTGTTAGAGATGTTTATTATATGTTACCTATACTGCCTAAAAATACTGCTAACATGGTCTTCATTTTTTCCTTTATTTGCAGACAAGAACAGCTCATCACCGAAATTGTTGTTGCAATATCTGAACCGCGTGCGATCCATTATGTCTTCACAACCAGCGTTACATACTGGTATCAGGTTTGAATTTATTTTCTTCCTTAAATATTACAAATGTGTTGGGTTCCAGTATTGCACATACATACAGTTCGTTTATAGAAGCTGGAAACTAAAATATAGTACTTACGTTTCATGCCCAGACTTCTAGAGTTTGTGTATGCAATAAAAAAATGTTAAATAGGGGTGAATTGGTTGTCTTTGATGGTTCACTTTGAGACATAAAACGGGTCTGGGATTGGGGCCTGAAATGAGGGCTAACACGGGTACGTTTGGGTGTTAAAATGGGGCCTGCAATTGGTGTTGGAATGGGCTGAAACGGGTATGTTCGGATGGGGTTGCCCACATAAGCTTATACACTTGAAAGTAAAGTTAAACAAACACCCTCTTATTTTTTTTTCTAAGCCCTTTTTTTCTCCATATCTTTTTTACTTAGCACCTTATTGTGACTCGAATGTGGAAATAAGCTCAGAATCTGAATTATAAACCAGAAAAATTGGCTTCCGAAACTTTTTGCTAATAGTATTCACTTTTTTGATTCTCACTTGCATTTATCTGCTCCGTTTAAAACTTATATGTAGATAAACGAATTACCCACAACTTTTTGGGACTATGGCTTAAGCTGTAGTCATTTTTGTTCAGTTCTTCGTTTGAAGCATTAAAGATATTCTCAGTACCATTCATAGTTAACAAAACCCGACTTGACACCTTCACATAGTTTAAGTAAAAATTGTGATACTTTCTTTGTCGGTAGTACAAGAAATTAACAATATGTAATTGATGATATTAGTCCTTTTAAAGTTCTTTTTTCACAAAAACATTAGTAGAAATGTTTTACTTTGAGAAATGCTCAATTACAGAATCCTTTTTGTTTTCAAGGTCTGCTTCACGAGTATATTAGAAGTATATGTGACCATCCCTCCTTGCTGCGTTTGCTGATTATACTCTATTGAGAAAACGTGAGTTCTCTTTACACGAATTTCATTTTTTTTTCAATTAAAAGATTGTGTATGTAAAGTTGTGCACTGCAATGTCTACGCTGAAATCTTCCTTCGACTATAGGAGTAGTGCAACTTTATTGAAACTTTTCTGTTGGTGTTTGGTACAGGTGTGTATGTGGCGGCAAGGAAAGCACATAATTCGCCTATATGGAAACCAACTCCTTCTCAAACATTTGCAGTTCGGACATTCGGGTGAACGAATGTACTGTTGGACAAGAGACTCAATGACTAGCATCAGGTGTAACAACAGGTAGGGCCTCTTTCATGTAACGTTAACTATCATGAGGTTGTTCTTTTAATGGTGACTTTGGCTATTAAACCTATCCCTTCTCCGGAAGGCTGTGTCTTTTAGACTAATGCAATAGCTTGCTACGGTAAGTGACGAAAAACCTTTGGATTTAATATTCTTATGATGTTTTTGCATTGGTGCTAATATTCTTATGGTGTTTTGCCATTCGCACTAATATTTTCGTTCTGTTTGGTGCTAATGCATGCTTTTCATAAATTTAGTGTAGATTGATTAACATGTAAACAACGGCCAAAGTATTCTACTTTATTTATAGATAATCATCTTAGCCGAAAAACAGGCCCGCTCGCAACGCGGCGGAACGTCGCCATTCTCGTGACTAACAAAGACAGAAAACTTAAATATATGCAAATGTAATTTAATTAATGTTGTGAAAATTAAAACGTTTACGATGATATTTTCGGCGAGAGCGAGTATTTAACTCAAAAGTACATGGTCTAACCTACCCTAACAGCAGAAAAATAGCTTACCCTTTCGCAAAATAACTCTACCTGGTTGGTTATAAAACGAGTGAATCTGTACCAGTAACCTACTCTCAACCTCTGCACGATAACCGGGAGGCAATTACCGATAACACTGTAGCATGTGGAAACCAATTTAGACTCAAAATAGAAGCTTTAGGGGCGCCCAAATCATCAGCACCCTTTCCTAATAAAGGTGCTCGCCCATGATTGTAGAACCATATCGCAAGACACGATTGCAAAAATATAAATATGCAACAGGTAAATTTTCTTATAAAAACATGCAAGTAGAAAATCCGTAAGCTCCATTCACAGTTTTAGCAGCGTTTTTAATAGAACCACAAAAACTTCTACCAAACCATAATAATCCAGGGAACAAAATTCCTAACAACGTTTCATAAAAAGAGCTGACTGTTCATAACTTGAACCCATAACCTTCCACTAACATTACTGATCCCAGACAGTAAAGTTATGGCGAATTGCATTTAAATATGACGATAATCAAAATGGAGGCTTAAAAGGTTACTCCTAATAAAATCGAAAATCTCAGATATGTTAGCCTTCTAAAGGCCGTGAGGTTTAACAAGCCAAATGCTTTCCATTCACCATTTACATCCATGGCTTCTCATAAGATTTGCACAAAATAACCCAAATCCAAGAAAAACCCAAAAGCAACAAAAAACAAAGAACTTAAGAACCATCCATTGATATGTCAGTAGCATTTGGATTCACAGCACCTGGCCCAGATGACATGATTTGTGGTGTGTTTTGTGTCTGAACAGCAGCAGGAGCAGCTCCAAAAGTGAACTCGTTCGGTGGTGGGATATCTGCACGAGAAAAGATGGAGGAGTTTGCAGTGGTGGTGTTAAAAGCTGGGAAGGCTGGTGGAACGTTGGTTGGGTTTGTAAAACCAAAGCTAAAAGGAGCAACAGCACCAGCACCACCTGAGATGGGTGGCGGGGCAACACCACTCGGATCCACCGTCCCTTGAACCTTCTGTGCATACTCTTGTAGTTGCTGCATAACACCTACATAAAGATTCACGATATATGATTACTAACTTCAAGTCACATCCATCAGCGTATAGTGTTTGGATACTGTGCTTATAAATATGGATATCTGAATTTTCAGAATAATCAAAATTCGTACTAGCTGCAAAAATCTATCAAGACAAACCTAGAGTTACCTATAAACCCCTCATTATCTGTTATATTGACTTCTCACCTCCACATGCCATCAATAATACCAGTACAGAAATGTTTTTGGTAAAATTATAGGCATAGTTAAAACATCAAAAACATGCTATCTAATAATAAACACTTGTCAATAACATTGGTTTAAATATATACCAGGATTTAACTCAACAGGCGGTCTACGTTCTTTCACCCATTGGTAACTCTGATCAAGAGTCCACCTTCTGCTCTTCATTAAAAACGCCATAACAACAGCAGGAGACCTGTCAAAAATACCATACGATTAACTCATCAAATCCTCGGTCCTACTTATCTTTTATGTGATAAATGTTTCACCCCACCATATTCTGCTCTACGTTTTTGCTTCTAAACAACCGAATGAAAGAAAGGACCTCTAATCATGTTTTTCATAAGACTTAAACATAAAATAATATCAACACAATTGCAGTTTGCAGCAACAGCTCTCACCTGTTTTTTCCTGACATGCAGTGAACAAGAACTCGAGCTTTCTCTGCTTCACATTTCTCTGTAAAACAAGATTGAAAGAATATGTTAAACGTTCATGACACATAGTTTGGTTCATATCCAAAACATAAACAAACTTAAAATACAAATCATCCAAGCAAATTCTTCAAGAAACATATCAAATCTTTGTGACAGAATAAATTAGTTACCTCTTACTAGTTCCACGACAAAATAGAGGGACAGCAATATATCATATATGGCATCTTTAGATACTCATCAAAAATATTATCCCTTGCTAATTTAAAAACTAAAATTGAGATACTAACACTTAACATCGTTCACTTATCATCCCCAATATATATTTCATTAGCCAACACCTATAGATTTTATCAGAAGACTAATATGAAAGAAGATGTCAAGGAGCATTGCGCGATATTATTCCTTGAATATCCTGCAACCTTATAACGGAATTTACAATTTTAAAACCCTTTACAACTGTATTTTCAGTCTATTCTATTTTATTATTTACTTCATATATCATATATTGTACTGAACTACCNTGCCAATCAGTAATAAATGTTTCACCAGAACTGATCAACAGTCTTAAGATAAATACATCGATGGAATAAAGATGATTCGAATTCTGCCATAATATCAAAGCCAATGAACAAGCAGATGTACTACCAGAAACTTTTCATTAAACATCATCAGCTTATCATCTCCAAAAGAATGCATATCATCATGGTAAAAGTATGCTAGGAATTTGGCATACAACAGCATTTAATAAACACATAATGCACATGCTAATTAGTAAGGATAATCTTCAATCAAAAATAAAATATCGATGTCAGGATATGATATCAGCAGAGGTTCATTAAAATGTCAATCTATAACAGAATAAAAGAAGTAAAGTAGATAGTTCCATATGAGATTTTAAGTCAACTCGATACTCATAAGTGTATGTTGTAATTTGATACTCATAGATGTGTTGATATTTAGATACTACTAAGTTAATTTTTTCCCCAAAAAACACTTAAGTGCATGACTCGTGTATTGCATTGTAGCAGTAACGAAGTCTTAAAAGGCAACACTAAGTGTCTTACATTGCAGGGGCTGTCCTAAATCGAGTGCCCGGTTATCAAATGAAGATTCCTTCACAGTGATTTTACTACAGCCTATGACCACTGATGATTTAAATACTCATTACCCCATTCCTTTAACACTGATAGTCTAGAAAAAAAAGGTAGAGAGATGAACCAGAAAAGCTATTTACCAAAGTTGCCATTCGTCTTCATATTATCACTTTTTACACTTCCAATTAAAACACTGGGACCACGCATAGTTTCAATAAGATATTAGCAACAAAAAAACACAGCTTACATAAAAGGAGACATCCTTTTGGTGAATTATGGACAAGATTGTGTCCACACTAACCACATACCATTTTATTAATCACTCAATAATAAACGCTAACACTTTCACAATACTACCAAGTCATTCAATAGCTCAAGAATCAACCAATACACCTTAAACACTCTACCAATGCTACCAAATTAATAACCAAATTAATTGATACAATAAACAGACTAGTACTAAAGAGGAAAGATTACTAACCCATGAATAAAACCGACTAAAGGCAATATCAAGTCATTCAATAGCTCAAGAATCAACCAATACACCTTAAACACTCTACCAATGCTACCAAACTGTTTTATCTTCTATAACTTATAATCAACTTATAACAAAAAGAAACAATGCAACATCAAATCATCCAATAACTCAATGATCAATCAACACACCCTAAACACTCCAATGCAATTTTTAGAACCATTGATAAAGTTAACATAGATTAATAACCACAATCAAACACATTAGCACTAAAGATTAAAAACCCAATAACAAAACTAACACACACAACATAAATCACCAAACAACCCAACAGTCGAAATTATTAGCTTAGCTAAAATCTTGAAAATCAAATAAGTGCTTACATAATAACAAATGAGGTTAGCAAGTTTAGGTTACCCAGAGACGGCGAGTCTTTGACTCATATGTACGCGGCCTAATCGAGGTAACCCTCTACACTAATACACCCCAAATACTCTATGCAATTTTCCAAAACCAATAATCTACTTAACATAGATAACTAACCTCAATCAAACACATTAGCACTAGATATTAACAACCGAAGAATAAAACATTAAAACCAACTAACACAACATTAAATCATCAAACAGCACAACAATCAAAACCAACTTAATCAATATCTTGAGCCGCGTACATCTGAGTCAAAGACTAACCCTCACCGGGTTCGTTTATATAAAACAACTAATGCAAGATTAAATCGTCAAACAACTCAATAACGCTAAACACCCCAACACACCTTTTTAAAAGTCAATCAACTTAATATTAATAGATTAAAAATTTAAAAAAAAAAAAAAAAAAAAAAAAAAAAAAAAAAACATAACTTACATTAAGAATACGAGAAATCCCCAAAGTCTTCAAAAGTTCAGACCTAGAAGCATTATCATAACTACCAAGATACAAAAAGTCAGTCAAAACCTCAGAAGGAAAAGCACTTGTCTGAACCCCTAATGTTTTCTCAACACCAACAGGCATCCTATGCCCACAAATCCCACAAACTTCACCTTCCTCGTACTTGTGATAATGACCACATATCCCACATGGGTTTTCTCTTTCACGTTTCCTCATCTTTTTTTGATGATCGTTTTTTTTAAGGGTTTTGATTGGTTTTAAGTAGAACCCAGATGGGTTTTGAGGTGATTTGAATTGGGTATCAAGAAAGAAAGAAAGATTTTGATTTTTATAAATAGAGTGAGTAATTTTTTTATTTATTTATTTTTTTTTTTTTATGGGTTTTTGAGTGACGGGCTTTTTTATTTATTGGGTAAAAGGGGGGTGGGTGTTTTTTATTTTTGGAATTTATGGGATGTGATTTTGGATGTTTGAATTAGGTTAAAGTTATAATTTCATTTAATACTAAAAAGATTTTTCTTAATTTGGTTTAGTTAGAAGCGATCAAAATTTTGGATAAGAGAATTCTTTGTTCTTATCATTTTTTTAAGAAGCGGTCAAGGCATAAAGTGTTAGGAACATTTATTTTTTTTTATTATTCTATTTTTAACGACTTGTTATTTGTTAGTGGTTCAGATAGCAGTGACATCTAATTGGGCAGTATTTGTTTTCTTATTTGGGTTATTTATCTGAATGTTAGACTAGATATAAGAATGGTGATCATAATTTTTTGTGATCACTTCTGTNAGCCAACCATATGCAACCGAGTTCCCCCCCCCAAAACTCACACACACACATTTTTATATTAACCGTAATTAGTCGTGTTGACCACTCAATTAACCACAACTCTTATCCATTTATTATTGTATTACGATCAGGTCTTATTTTGTTGAGCACGAAAAAATGTCAGCTCAATAATAATTGTTGTGAAAAAATGTAAAATTGTAAACATGAGCTTCTATGTTTTGTTTTAAGATCATTTTCAATCTCTAATAATAATTGTTTTAAGATCACTTTTACTTGAACTGGTCGTCTAACTTACGTTATGTTTTGTGGTCTTTCTTTGAATAAAAAATCGTCAAATTATGTGCATAACAACATGGAATTAAAGTATTGTTTTGAAATTGACGATCGTATAGTTTAACTTAGTTCTTACGTGGCCTTGGTTAACTCTTATAAGAAATCACGATGGCTACGAGTTCTTTAGCTCACCACTCCATATAGTATCAAGTATGCATGCTTCTTGGTGTTGGCCAGCTTTCGAATGAGCTATCAAAAGAGCTTGATTCACATTTACCTATTTCATAATATGTCTTAAAAGGCGGTTAGAGTTGCCAAAACAATGTCGTTATGGTCAAACCCATCCAACCATACACACCTTTTGGTCTAAACGAAATTAATTTAACAGTTCGTCCGTAAATCATAAAATGTAAAACCAGCTATAGATTGATTGCAAGGTCAATTTTAGTATTATAGTCCAAAAACATCAGTTGAAGATAGACTTAAAAGATTATTGCAAGTGAAAATCAAAAGTGTTGAAATATCATTTTTTAAAGAGAAATGATTGGTACATCTAAAAGTTATGCCTAATTTTATGTCTAAACATGTGTGGCAACAATTTATTGATTGTACTAACTGGACCTATCTCTTAGCAATCCAATAAAGTAATGACACATAAGTTAAGCACAAAATTAGTCATATTTTTTAGGTTTCCCATTTTTTTATTTTTTTTTTATTTTTTTTTTTTAATCAGTTGAGCCAATCTGGCTTGGCAACTAATGTACACAAGATTTGAACTTGGATCACTAGATAAATTGAGACACTTGTTAGGCATTTGAGTTAGAAAATCAAGTATATATAATGCGTCAAATCATGTCTATAGTTAGAATGTTAATAATTAGACCAATTTTTATTTTATTTTTTGAACATGAGGGTGGTGGCAGCACCTTCGGCATGGGCTCGGTATGGGTCCACATCGCACGGCAACACCGCCGCCACCCCTGCGGTGTGCCTGCGGTTTGAGGTCTTACGGCAATTTATGCCGAGACGGTATGAACAAAAAAGAGCCGTTGGAAATTAAATTTTGGAACGCTGGGAGGACCGTTGGGGGAGCGTGGGTGAAACCAAATTAAAAAAAAAATAAATAAATAAAAAAAAAATAATAAATCCTTCTTTATATACTAGACGAATTTTAAAGGATCCATACAAAAAAAAAATACTACTACCTTCAACCAAAAAAAAAATACTACTACCTTCTAAATAAAATTGTATCATGGATCCAAGCAAATCAACAAGAGGTCGTGGACGGGGCTCTCGATCAGAACCCGTTCGTCCATCGATGAATCCACAATACCGTCAACACCAAATGAGTCCTCAATCAGCCTACTATCCCTAACCTCCGCCGATGAATCCACAATTCCATCAAAACCAATATTTTACCCAACCTTCACCGTTGAATCCTAGCCAATACAATATATCAATGACAAGTGAGTTCAACCCGTTCACCGACTACCGTGAAGGTCCTTCGCGTCGTGAACCAAGTGTTGAACGAGAACTACCACTTTATGATTACGTGGATGATGATGTTGATTTTGTTCCCGAAACGCAACCACAAACACAAATCGGTATTAATTTATAATTATATTTGTTATAAATTCGTTGAAATATTATTATTCGATATACTTGTTATAATTTTACATGTTATAATTTATTTGTTATATTATTATTTGTTATACTTGTGATAATTTATTTGTTATATTATTATTTGATATACAAGATGATGAAGAAGTTCAAGTAGTTGAAGGGAAAAAAAAACTAAAGCGGATAAAAAACCTTGGACATCGGCCGAAGAGGTTGCTTTGGCAAAAGCATGGGTTCATGTCTCGACATGTCTAAAAGTCGGGAATGAACAAAATAAAGATAGTTTTCGGGGTAGAATTCTAGAGCATTTCAAGGTTATCGTGAAAGATACNTTCACCGACTACCGTGAAGGTCCTTCGCGTCGTGAACCAAGTGTTGAACGAGAACTACCACTTTATGATTACGTGGATGATGATGTTGATTTTGTTCCCGAAACGCAACCACAAACACAAATCGGTATTAATTTATAATTATATTTGTTATAAATTCGTTGAAATATTATTATTCGATATACTTGTTATAATTTTACATGTTATAATTTATTTGTTATATTATTATTTGTTATACTTGTGATAATTTATTTGTTATATTATTATTTGATATACAAGATGATGAAGAAGTTCAAGTAGTTGAAGGGAAAAAAAAACTAAAGCGGATAAAAAACCTTGGACATCGGCCGAAGAGGTTGCTTTGGCAAAAGCATGGGTTCATGTCTCGACATGTCTAAAAGTCGGGAATGAACAAAATAAAGATAGTTTTCGGGGTAGAATTCTAGAGCATTTCAAGGTTATCGTGAAAGATACAAAACGAACTCATCATAGCTTGAACACCAAGTGGAACAATATGAATACTACCATGGGTGTCTTTAACGGTCTATTCATCCAACAAGTAATTTTTAAACTATATACTTGCGTTAATTTATATGATTGTGTTAATTTATATGATTGCATTAATTTATATACTTGTATTAATTTATATACTATTACTTTTATAATTGTAGGATCGTATTCGTGAGAGTGGGTGTGGCGATGTTAACGTCATGACTAATGCCATAGCCGATTATGATTAAAAAATAATAATAAGGGCAAGGCTTTTACTCATATTGAAGCATGGGAGGTTGTTAGGGGAGAAGAAAAATGGTTGAAACAACCATGTTTTGTTCAAACATCTTCGGCATCTCATTCCGACAAACGAAGAAAGTCGTCGGAATCTAGCTACTACGAGTCCGGAAGCAATGACAATGTTGGGACCGTTATTCCGATCTAAATGACGACACAACTCCTACACGGAAAAGAAAAGGGAAAAAAAACCGTTAGTGAGGCGTCGACAAAGAATAGTGTTGTTGAGAACTTCGAGTGCTACATGGCAAAGAAAGCACAAATGTTAGAGGAGACGATGGGAAAAAAACGTGCAAAGGATGAATTGACCGAAAAGTTGATGACTACACAACTCGCTAATGCTGAAGAAAAGGCTATGATTCGGGCGTTGAAGTTCTATAATGAGCCGCACGATCACATAACCAATCCGGTTATGCGAGAAATCACTCTTGCCAAGAAATGTCAGTACGCGGCAAAATATGGATGGCCTATCGATTTTTAGATATAATCATGTTTGTTTTTCCAAGTATTATGTAATGTTCTTTTAATTATTAATTAAATATTTATGTTTTTATTAAATTGTTTAATATAATTTATGAAAAAAAAAATTAGTTGGGGTATGGTGAATCATGGTTGCCACTAAAAATGTATGGTGAGGTATGATTGAGGTATGAGATGAGGTGGAATGATAGTATTGGTGGGTGATGAGGTATGAGTTTTTGTTGAATCATGATTGCCACCACCCTGATAAGTATGCCTGATTAGTAGACCTAAAATTAGGCCAAACTTTTTCATTGGGACTATTGGCAATATTTAGACAATTCAACTATTTAGTTTTTATACAATATTAAGTCATGTTAAATTAAAGTGTCTGTCTGAATATATGTTGTCTGTTTGTAGATGAATAAATGATTGTTTGTTTTATGTGCTGAATAAAATGTCCGAATTAAAAAAATTATTGTTATACCCTTTTATTTGAAATAAGTGTTGGTTAAAGGTTAAGAAGTGGAAGGGTAAACATGTAAAAGTAAGATAAAAGTGATGACTTAATATAAAGACCCTAACTCCCATGGCTTTTTCTAGAAGGTCATCCATTTAAATTAAGCACCAAACAAACACTCAATTAGTGACTTAATAAATTTACCTATTTATAAATTAAGGTGTCGTTTGTTTTTTCAGAGTTTTTACCTCTTCATCTGCAAACCATGTCTGCAGAAGAAGAGGTACATCTAAAGCTCTTCATCTGCAAGAAGAAGACTGTTTGTTTATTGTGCCATTGAAGTACTTCTTGCGTTTTTTTTTTCTTTTTTTTTTCACTACTACTTTTTTGTGCTATTGAAGTACCTTC
>LBNU01026401.1:2456-17539 GCA_014162995.1 Artemisia annua | reverse complement strand
TTTTTTTGAATGATATATTTTTGTTTATTAAAAAACTAATGATTTAATTTTTATTTTGTTTGATTTATAATTTTTAATTGTGGTTTTTTATAATTAAAGATAATCATTTAAAAAGTTTAATCCTATTGTTAGTTGCATCTTATCTATATTTTTTGTATTTATCTTCTATTTGTGTAGTATATCAACAAAACGAATTTAAAAACATATAAATTAAATAATAATTAAAATATTACCTAATAAGGAAATATTCTTTTTTTTCAAAATGACAAAGTACCCACTAAGGGTTTTGTTTTATTATATAAAAGATTTAGGTGTCGTTTGTTTTTTCAGAGCTTTTACCTCTTCATCTGCAAACCATGTCTGCAGAAGAAGAGGTACATCTAAAGCTCTTCATCTGCAAGAAGAAGACTGTTTGTTTATTGTGCTATTGAAGTACTTCTTGCGTTTTTTTTCTTTTTGTTTTCACTACTACTTTTTTGTGCAATTGAAGTACCTTTTTTTTTTTTTTTTTTTTTTTTTTAAATTTGTTTTTTGTGCTATTGAAGTTTTTTTTTTTTTTTTTTTTTTTTTTACTATTGAAGTACTTTTTTTTTACATTTCCTTTTTCTTTTTCACTAGTTTTTTGTGCTATTGAGTGCAAAACAAGCAATCAATTAAAATACGGAGTATTAAAATCAATGCATAATTGTTCAAAATATAGAATATTGCTTAAAAGGCGGAATATTAAAGACAATACATATGGTTCAAATTATACCAATACATAATGTTCAAAACATAAAAATGGCAAAGCACATACATTAGCAAAATACTACAAACATGTATCAAATTAGGACACAAGTTAAATCACTTGCATTAATTGTTGCGCGATTTGATCTCTTAAATTAGTCATATATTGTCGATCCGATGCATTCCCTTGTTGTTGAACAACTTGACCTTCTTCATCAACTTCAACTAATACATTGTCATTCTCAAGTTGCACATCTAATTGCTCATATCTTGAAAAGAGTTCATCATCTAAACCCTCTTTGCGTATAAAATTATGAAGTGCAAAACATGCAATCGTGATATTTCGTTGTATCGTAAGTGGAAAGGGTGCCATCCTCTTTAATATAGGAAAACGTGCTTTTAAGACCCCATAAGCACGTTCAATCACATTTCTAAGTTTTGCATGCGAGTGGTTGAATTTTTCTTTACTATTCAATGGACGGCTTCGCCGAAAATCTCCTAACCAATATCTCACATTGCGATATGGTGCCATAAACCCTCGTGTGTGTGTGTAGGCGGCATCACAAAGATAATATTTGTCTGTAAATGTTACATGATAATTAATATTTAAGAAATAGTTGATAATTAATATTTAAGAAAAGAATACTACTATGACTAAAATAATTTATGGACTGGGGAGTATATTCTTACTTCAACCTCTTACATAGTAGAAACTTTGTTAATCATATAGCTTTATAGTTTGAACTGATTCAAGTATGTGTTTATATATGTATGTATATATGTACCTGGAGGGGGTAACGGAAATGGTGCATTAGGATTTCTTATTGCTTCCGATAAGATTCTCGAATCATGAGCTACTCCTTCCCATCCGGCAACAAGAAATGTAAACATCATGTTAAAGTCACATATTGCCAATACGTTTTGATAGCAATCTCCTTTTCCTCTCCCTCGATATAAATGTTGCTTGTCTTTTGGGACACGAGCATGTATCAAAGTTCCATCTAATGCACCGACAGCTCCCTACATAAACGAAGTTAATAGTCAAAATTTAAATGTGAATCAAAATTTCACATCACTAATAAAGTTACTAATTACCTTAAATATCTGTCGTAATCTCCTATTATTTCCCGGAACGTTTGGATTAGGATTAAAATTTATTGGCACTATAATCTCCTTAGCAAACTCCACCATTTTAGCCAATACTTCATGAAAAAACTTGTGAATCGTTTGCGTTGAGTGTTGAAATCGGTTTTTTATGACCACATACCGTTGATTGTGACCTAACATCATCAAGAACATAGCCATTTTTTCTTCAACTGATACATGCTTACTATCTTTCAACCACCCTTTTACTCTAAAATGTGTGCAAAGACGAACAAAGGAATCACGTGACATGCGTAGCAACTCAATACACTGTCTGTCATTTCCTTGTAATAACTCTAATGTAAACTGATGACCCGACATTGCTGAAGTAGTATCTCTTTTTCTTTTTCCTTTCCTTGACCGAATGTAACGAAGATACGTATACATAGCAATAATGAGTACAAGTTTTTGATTATAATCCATGATAAACCCTGTTCAAATATAAAATATAAAAAACTAAACTTAATGGTTCAAAACCACATATTAAAATCAAAACATCATAACAAGTATGAAACTGAAATGACATAAAACATGGACAATAGTTTCATAGGAAATAATAAAAAACATCTAACAACATAACAAAACAAGTAACCTGAGCATTATCAGCCCACACTGGATTACAACTAATCAGCTCTTAAACCATTATAAAACTTCATAGAACAGTACCATATATTAATCAGTTACCATGAATTACAACTAATCATTATTCATTAACCTCTTAATCCATAAGATAATAAAACTACATAACAGTGCCATATATTAAAATCAAAACATCTTAGAACATCTACAAAACAAAACATCTCCAGCCAAATAAGGTACGGAACAACTAAACCACGTTAGAACCCCTTTACGATCTCTCTACTTGAAAATTCCAAATGTTCTACCCGTCATTTGAATCCATCCCTTTAAGACGTCTGGATCCGATGGCAAAGCCATCCATGCTTCTCTCATATCTCTTGACTGACCGAAAATATTGAATGCTGCTAGAAATAAAGGATCCATTGATTGTAATTCAACTAGCTTCAACTTTTCATAACATTCAGCTGATGTTGGCTCATCCTTGGTTTTAACCATATGTCTCAGGGCAACCTGCATATCAGCAGCCAAGTCATCAAAAGTAACACGAGAAGTCTTTGCCTTTTTCTTAGGCCTAACTTCATCATGGAGCCTTTGTGTACGGGAGTTTCCATCATCTTCATCATCAATATCCACGTCAACCAAAGGGTCTTCATCAATATTAAGTGCCCCAACACCTTCCCTAATAGCCGATGCCCGAGATGCCGATGCCCGAGATGCCGATGCCCCAGATGCCGATGCCCCAGATGCCGATGCCCCAGATGCTGATGTCCCGAACCCTTCTGAATTGGTCCATTGACCATCACCATTGGCGGTAATACTTTGAAACACAATTTCACATAATTCCAAGTATGGTAACGGAGTTGATTGCAAAGATCCCGCCCTTTTATGAAGCTGTACCCAAATTCCAAAGAATTTCTAGATAAGTTATTTTTGTAGAAAAACATGACATTAGTGTTAAATATTTTAGTACCACACACCTGTTTAAAGTCTTCCCATTCTGCTTGTGTTAGGGTAAACATCTTTGTATCCGGGTTATCAATGTTCCCTGTTTTGTTCTTCAAGTAAAGCCATCCATTATATTTCGCCCTTAAATTATCAAATCCATTTTTCATTTCTTTTTGTGTGAATTCGACGCCAAACTTGTCTTTGAGCACCCGGCCTAACCTAACCCAAGACGATCTATACAAGCTAGTGCCATTTCTACCGGTCGTTTGCATTTCTTCAATGCATGTTTCTAGTAAGACTCTAGTCATTTCATTGGTCCAATTTTTACGTTGCTTGGGACCTTCCATAGGACCTTCCATTATAGCTATAACAAATACACATAAGGAGATCATTATTTAGTTCATATACTTTGGAAGGAGGGCAAATAACAACTAACTAGCAATACTACATTAGTACCGAGGTAAGCAATCAGTAACAAGGTACTTATGTTATATAGTAGCAGATTAGCACTTAGGACTACACACTGAACCATAGAACCTCAAACTCTAAGAAATACCAAAGCACACAGATAGCAACTTGCATTAACCATCAGTAAAAGTCTAGCTACTGGTTTCGGGTCTTATCTGATATACTAAGGTACTTATGTTATATAACAAATCAGTAACAAGGTAAGCATATCATGTCACAATAAATACCAAAGCACTTTGTATAAAACAAATAAATTTATATAATCGGTCAAATTCTACAGGTATACTGATACAACAAATACCAAAGCACTTTGTATAAAACATGGATACAGAATATTTATACATTAAATTCAGGTATTTGTGATGGCAATTGGTATAAATACAAAAAGGTGGGTGTGAAGCAGATCAATGCAGGTGGTAATGGTGATGACACAAGTGAAGGGAAGATACAGATGTCCAACACATAGGTTTCATACTAGAGATGTATTCACAAGTGTATGGAAACACATAATTCATACATCCTCATAATATCTATAATATTTTATTTTTCTTGTGTATCACAAAAGCACATAGCAAATAAATAATGAAGAGGATGGAACGAATTCGAACAGTGACCTTTTCTACCAGAGCTGACAATGGCAAGGCTTCGGGCTTATCTTTTCATGTGCATCTTAGTATGTGAATTACTAAATCTATATATATATTTTTTTTCAGGGTAAAGAACTATAAACTAGTTCAGTTTATGATGAGACTCAACCAAGAGATATGCTATTTGAAGGGACATTCAAACACCGTATGTACCGATTCCACCAGTTTTCATAATGCAAACAAAGTGTTATCCAATCAAACTTTAATCTAATAACAAGTAACATGCAACCAAACTTTAATCTAGTAATATTCTGTATCCATCAAACTCTAATTTAATTTATGACTGTACTGCACTTTAAGCTTTTAGATTGTTGTTGTTACAATAAACATATATACCAAAAGTAGTTTAGTGGAAGCTATTGAAACATTCTAAGTTTATAACACACTAGTGTACCAGTCCTATAGATGGACACAAGAGTAAAATAAGCCACTGAGCAATACCTGATGCTTGGTCAAACGCCTACGAATGGCTCTGGCTTTCGTGGGACGCAAATCAAGAGGCAAGTACTTCTTGTTCTTGTAAGCTTCCCTGCAACCATTAAGACAAATCAATTGAGAACAAAAACTCACTGAAACAAAGACCATTAATATGGTAACTACTAACTTATCAAAGAATATAGTATACGGGTATTTTTGTTATTTAGACATTTGGAGCTTTGAAACTGATCAAAGAATGAATTTTGTAATCATGTGACTTCATCTTTAGACAAAAGAACCGAATTATTCGAAACGTTTTTCTAACTAAACAAGACCACTTATATTGATGCCTTACGTCATGAATATTTTTGGCCTAATACATCAATAAATAACCATAATGAATATTTTGGCCTAATAGTTCAAGAAACAGTCAACTATATATCCACCAACGGTTAATGTAGAGACGCATGTCTTGCTAATAAATCTCAAATAGTACACAAACACATCTCAAACCAGGGGCGGAGCTATTAAGGGACCGGGAAGGGTCCCGGCCCCCCTAGGCCTAAGCCCGTTAGTGTATTTTTTCGCGATTTCATGTGTTATTCCGGAAAAAAAAATTGTTTTGGCCCTCCCATTTAATGTTCTTTCGGAACAAAAATTATTTCGGCCCTCCCAAGAAAAATTTTCTAGCTCCGCCACTGTCTCAAACTTAGCAGTCAAATATAGTAATCGATCCTCTTTCTATATGTACTATGAAAACGCAACTAGCGATAAGCATATTTATCAAAGAAACCTGAACACAGAACACTCCTAACTGGTTACACGGGGCTCACCAACTCAAGTTTTCTTGTCGCCAATGACCCTTTTTCTGTTAACTAAACAAACTATATGTCAAAGTACAAGAAATTGATACCAACAATCTAGTAACAAACGCTATTCTTTTTAATTTTTTTTATCAATAAACACTGAAAACTGTCCTGCATCGACTCTTTGGGATGATAATAGTTTACATGAATAAGACATAGACGAGCTCCAACACTAGTCTCACTACACCAATACCAGCAAAAATGATAAGAAGGCTCTTGTTGGGAAGAGTAAACGGCAAATCAGTGAGGAAACAAGTCTGATAATTAAACATCATGTTACCCAAATAGTACTATTTAACATCATGTTACCCAAATCATCAAAAGAAACTTATGAAGCATTATTTTTTCACATAACAATATCAAGCAAAAAAAACCCATGATGAGTCCTAAACATAACAAATAAATGAAACCCAAAACACAAAAACATCAAACAATCAAGACCCATTAATTAAAACCCACATAAAAATCAATTTCTTCTTTAAATTCGTAGTTAAAACCATAAAAAATAAAACCTTACCTTTTTGCGGCGGAGAAGGGTGGTCGGCGGCGGCTGAGTGGTGAGTGGTGGCGGCTGAGTGGTAGGAGCAGGCGGCTGAGATGGTGGATGGTGGGAGGTCCGAGGTGGGAGGTGGCGGCTGAGATGGTGGATGGTGGGAGGTGGAGGTTGAGATGGGAAGAGTTGGGTAGGGTTTTGTTGAAAGAAGAGGAAAAAAGTGGTTTTTTATGTCTGAATGATAGAAGAGGAAAGAAGTGATTTTATCCTCTTATCTCTTCAAAAAAACAAACGGTCTTCATCCAAATTGTCTGCCCGCCTGCAGACAAAAGTGGCAAAGAAGTACTTCATGAAAAAAACAAACAAGGCCTTAGTGATAACATAAATTCTAGACCGAGAAACACATGTTAGCTATTTGAGATGGCTTATCCTTCCCTCAAATTAGCATGTGCTCGAAAACAAAAGGGGAGAAGAATAAAGCTCACACCATAAAATCATTAAACATTAATGATTGTTGATTTGTTTCTTTAGACGGACGGACAACTCATATATTTTTGGGAGGCAAATAGAATGACTGTTGTTATACGGCTACTTGTAGGTATTAATTACCTACTTAAAGTTATGTACATTCCCAAGTGGTAGTTTGTTAGATTGATTAAACAAGTAATCTATATCTATACTACTTATAATAGAGGAAGGACTCTCTCTCCAAAAAATTCAGATGTACAAAAAATGATGCATGGTTTACAACACTTTAAAGCAAGCAATTTTTATAATTACAACAACCAAAGCTTGGTGTACAACAAAAATTAGCACAAAACGAAATTCAGACCAAAATCCTATGAATTATACATTAAATAGCATTAAAAACACCCCTACACCCAACATTACAATGTAATAAAACACAAAGCACATGTATGTAAAGCACAATAATTTTAAGGTCAACATATTCTTACATACATACAATTAATACACCCTATCACCAATTAATACAAGTCATAAAACACAAAGCACAAGTAGGTAAAGCACAATTCAAACTAAAAAACATTATTTCTTATTAATACATAATTTAAAACACCCACCACCGATATATACAATTACCTAAGCACAATGTACAAATTTTTAATACGAAACCAACTACAACCTAGGATTCATCATCTCAGCCAACATCAAACAAGTGAAAAAAAAATAACGAGACAACTCATAGCTAAGGAAATACAAATAGATCTCAGTTTATTTATCATGACTCGAAAACAAAGAACCAAAGATCTCAGTTTCGTTTTTCGTATTAACAATATCTTTCAATGATTTGTAACACGAGAATCATCACATATCTGTGAGAAACACCACTTCTCTTATATATCCCAAAAGTTTAAAGAAGAAATGATGAGGCAAAAAGTGTTACGCTTTTAGGGGGTCATTTAAGCCCTAATCCGTAATTATTTGATCAAATATTGCCTTAAATCGTTCCTTTTGTCATTTTAGGTACTTTGAAGAGGAATTCTGGAAAAGAAAGCATTTTGTACATTTTTGGAGCATAAAAGTGAAGAAAACGACAAAGTCTCAAATTATGCTGAAAACAGTACCTGACGGCGTCACGCTTTGACAACATGAAGGATGATTTTTACACTAGACACCCCAGAAAGTTATGAGGAATTAACACGTGACGGCGTCACGTGTTGGAAGCCCTAGGCCGTCACGTTATGTGCTAAAGGGAGACGGCCCCTAAGGAATTACAAGGGGACGATGTCAAGAGTGGATCTGAGCAATCCGAATTTTATTTTGGCGGCGAGATGACGGCGTCAGACCCTATAAGCTGACGCCGTCACAATGTAAAATCTATATATAGTTTTATAATTTTCATTCATTAGGGTGCAACTTTTGGGAACAAAACCCTAGCTCGTTTTTCTACTGTAATTTCAAGGGTTTTCCACCCTTGAACCTTGGATGCTTAATTGAAGATAAGTCTCTTCCAAATCATTCAATATGTCTATGTATTGTGTGATTATATCTTATGCTTGTATTTCAATTAACATGCTAGGCTAGTTCTTTATTGTGTTTGCTTAGATCTAATGAAACCTAGCTATTGATTATATGTTATTGGTTTGCTTGTGATTATTGTGGGTGGGTGAAGTCGATGTTAGGCTTAAGAAAACTGGCTAACCTCCTATATGGTAACTTGCTTGAACGTCTTAAGAAACATGAATCGGATGTGTACTACGATTATTTGGTTGTATTTAATGCATGAGCGAATTCTAATGATCCCATGTTAGGAGCTTTTAGTCGGCTCGACATAGGAGTGAAGTAGGAGCTTATATAGTTAGGGAAGATCGTACACGGCCCTACGAATGGTTTAAAGGAATACAACCCGTCATCCACGCAATTACAACAAACTAATTAACATATAAAAGATAGCTAGGGAGTAAGGAAATCTAAGTAAACACACCCATATAAGTTTCACAACCACTTTAATTTTCTTGTTATTTTATTTTATTTGCAAAAGTAGCTAATTGGGTTAGTTGACTAGCAACTAATTCCGCCCACTCCTCTATAACTCGAGATTTTTACTTGCTTTCTAAAAAATATAAAAATATAAAAAGAATCATCCCTCAACCCTTAGACCTAATTAGAGTAGCTTTTCAAGCCTAATGACACTATTCCCCGAGAGAACGATCAATCCCCCGGTACTTGCCACTACACTATACTACATCGGTCAGGTACACTGCCTGGTGGGGATTGCAAGCTTCTCAGGATCCCTTGAGAGGTAAAACCTAGTGCGTGGTCGCAATCCCGCGCATCAAAGTTTTTGGCGCCGCTGCCGGGGAATAGTTATTGCTTAGGTTGAAAATTTTATTTTTACTTAGCTTTACTCATTAGAATCCTTTCTAGTGAGACTTTTATTTTCATTTTTATAGGTTTTCTTTAGTCTATCTTTTTCTTCGTGTCTTTGTTCGTAACCGTTACCATCCGACATCATGGAAGGTGGTAATATCCTTGATCCCAACAACCCACCACAACCAAACCCACCTCCTAGAGCCTGTACTTTAGGAGAATACTCCCGTCCTAGCCACCAAGGCTATCTAAACACCATTGAGCTCACCCAAGGAGCCAATGTGTCTCCCTTGCGATCCGATACTATCTGGTTGGTGCAAAGCGGATGTGCATTTCATGGACTTCGTTCCGAAGATCCAAATCAACACCTCAAGGATTTCCTTAAGATCGTAGATTCCATAGACCATGATGTTGACACTCGAGAGACTACCCGATTACGTCTCTTCCAATTCTCTCTGCGGGACCAAGCTAGTCAATGGCTAGAACGTCGACACACAGGATCCATCACCACTTGGGATGCTCTCACCACTCTCTTCCTTGCTCACTTCTTCCCGCCAGGGAGAAATACCAAGTTAAGGAGTGACATCCTGATGTTCGAGCAACTTCAAGGCGAAACCCTCTACGAGGCGTGGACCCGATTTAATGATATGCTTCAAAAAGTCCCTCATCACTGTATAAATCTCTGGCTCCAAATCCAAATCTTCTATGATCACGTTAATTACCACACCAAGCGTCTCATCGATCGAGCCACCGGGGGAAGATTACGTGACAGAAATGCAGAGGAATCATGGGAAATCATCGACGAGCTTGCACTCTACAATAATGAGGTATGGGAGACCACTCGTATTGTAAATCGGTTGATACCACTAAACTTTCCGAAGAGAGCCTTGACGCACGTGAGAAAAGGGTTGACGACCTATCCGAAAGGAAAAAGAGATGCCTAAGTCCACAACGAGCAACAGTTAGCTCCATCTCTAACACAAAGCCTACACCATTATCTGAATCACCTAGTGGGGAAAGTGTTGAATCTTTCTATAAACATGCTCAACCTATCCCACCTCCCCAGGCGCTTAGTCCAGAATTTGAAAATCGAATGAGAGAATGTATGTCAACACATTCCGAACGGTTAGCAAGATTCGAGGAGGCTGTTTACAGGCAGAGGGAGGAAATGCAAGAGAAAATGGCTGAGATGATGAATCTTTTGAAAGAATACACAAAAACAAAAGCCCCCGAGAAGGTATTGATGCGAGGAGACTCATAACCCCAACACCAAATTTTTTAATACCGTTTCCATCGTCCACAGGGGTAACAACGAAGGAAGGAAGGAGTTGATAACTAAGGAATGTTACAAAATTGACCTCATTCCACATGATGGGGACACTGATACTATTAAGTGCAAGAGAGAGGAGACACTGCCAGATGAGCGGCCAATAGAAGAGCCACCAAAATCACAACAAGTAAAGCATTACCTGAAGCATGAGATAAAAAAGAAACGATAAACGATTGGATAAGAAATTATCGATGTATTCATCTTCCGGAAGAGAAGCCCAAGAAGACGAATCCGGATGATGAAGCAGACGTGATACCCGGGGGACAATTGTACGAAAGCCTCATGAAACAAAAGATAGTCGCTAAGCAAGAATTTCATGGAGTCTTCAAAGTACCATGCGGCATAGGTTAACTAAAGTATCTGGATGCAATGGCTGACCAAGGTTCCGACGTGAGTTTAATGCCTTTGTCCATCTATGTTCAGTTAACTGACAAACCACCTTCCATCACCCACACCAAGCTCTCATTCGCCAAACATTCTTATGAATACCCACTAGGAGTGGTAGAAGATGTGTTAGTCAACGTCGCCGGAATTATGTACCCAATCGACTTCATGATCGTTGATAGAAATGAAGAGAATATGCCAATCATTCTTGGGGCACCCTTCCTCGCTACGGCTAAGGCACAAATTGATTACGAAAGTAGCACCATCCGAATAAAAAGGGGGAAGAAAGCAATTAGTTTCCCAACGATCCCTCGCTATTTAAAGGAAACCATGCTACAAAAGAAGACTAAGGCCGACTCCAACATGCCTCGTGGTCATGTTCGAGAGAAAATCCTTGCATGGGAAACAAGGATTAAGAGTTACAAAGAAATCGAGGTTGGAGAAAGTAAGTATGGAGATAACAACGCTAAGGAGAGTGATAAGCAGGACAAGAACCCTATGAAGTTTACAGAAGGGGACTTAGTGCTCCTGCAACATTCAGAAATAAAAGTAACCCCCGACAAACCAAGTCCCTGGTGGTATGGACCATTCACAATCAAAAGCCGAGGAGGAGATGGGATGGTAACCTTGAGCAGCAAAATAGGAGGAGAAGTGACTGCAAACGTAGAACGGTTAGAGCACTACCCCCATGATGGTAAGGATTATCTCTACCAGGGATACGTCATATCACGCAACGAAGAAGTCACGTAATAGAGAGTGACTTTGAGTCTAGCTACAAGACTCGTTAATAAAGAAAAGCGCTTCTTGGGAGGAAACCCAAGCTTTGTTTGTTTTGTGTGTTTGTTTATTTGAATTTATTTGTTTCCGTATGCATGTTCTATTTTTATTATAATTGATTCATGTTTCAAATTAAAATTGTGAAAATGCTTTATTTTGTTTTTAACTTCGTCTTAACTACATATAAAGGTATTTTGCAAAAGATAAGTGTAAGGGAATTCTAAATTTGTTTATAAGAACGAATTGGAACATGAATTGTAACGATATAAAATAAACATACATATTCGTATTTGTTTGAGTCAAATGCTTGTATCGAGTCATAATGAAATTTTGCAGGATTCCAGGAATTAAGGTATTTGTTTTTCCAGAAATTTTCCGAAAACTAAACATAAGAATTCTGTCAGATCAATTCTGACGGCGTCAGGCTTTAAACCTTGACGGCGTCAGCCTTTGATTCCAGAAAACGTTTTTAAAATTTAGTTTTTCTGCCGGATTATAAAAATTACTGCATCCTTAATTCCAGGAATCTGCAAAATTTTCATTCCACAAGCATTATATCCTTATATAGATTTTGCCGCCGATTTTACACGAGGTTTGCCTAGATTGTTTTCTCAGGTTTAACAGGTTATTTTGGACAAGAAGATGAACATGGAATCAAGTTCATGACATCAAGCTTTTGGAGTCGCTTTGATCTTGGAACTTTTACATCATCTTGGAAGAAGATCTAACCATGTTACCACACGATCCACGTAAAGAATCAAGGGAGTATTTGTTTCATTCTTTCATTTTCTACTTTTACACCTTTTATGTGAACATTGGGGACAATGTTCGGTTTAAGTGTAAGGGGTGAATGAAGGCACCTTAGAAAATGCAATTACGCTTGATTTTTGTTTTGTTCAATGGTATTTGTGTAATAAAACCGAGAGAAATATTTGTTAGGGACGATTGGGTAAAGTACTAATGTAATTGAGTAATGTGGAAGAAGTAAATTATTACCCCTATATGTGCTTTAATATTTGAAAGTACTCCAAGTTTTTCAATTATCATAATTCGAGTCATTAGAATAGTTAATTGTAAAGTATGTAAAAGTTCAAGTGTAAAGGGAGAACCGAGGCCCCTATGATGTATTATTTTGGATGGTAGGGCAAGAGTGTATGAAACAAAAACAAAAAAACAAAAAAAAAAGAAAATAAAAATTGGAAAAAGAAAAGTAGAAAAAAACATACGGACTACCATCCCGTTTCATTTTATCTTTATTTATGTTTTTGTTATTTTCTTATTAGCTTAAGTCGAGTCGAGTCTTGGCTTAGCAACGCCACCTTGTGCATGTATTTGATCAAGATAATTAACTCGCCACCACTAAAAGTATCCTTTATTCCAACCAAACCGTGTTTATCATATCCCTACACCTAACGTTACCACCCTTGAAAAGCCCTCTTTGATAGTTTATCTTAGGTGCTTACGCCTAGTGGAGGAGGTTTTTGATCCTTTCCCAAGCCTATGGTAATCTATTTGCTATGACAGGTAGTGAGTGATATTTCTTCCATTTCCATTTAGTTATATAGGTTTATAACACCCGAGAGATGAGAGCATCCAAACATTATTTGTGAGGTGCTAGTGTATGATTTCCGTGCTTATTATGAATAGGGTTGAGTGACTATTTGTTGTAATTACATTTATATTCGTGTTAAATGACCCCTAGCTCATATTTTGATTGGAATAAAATTGCATTTGCTTGAGGACAAGCAAATCTCAAGTGTAAGGGTATTTGATGAGGCGAAAAGTGTTATGCTTTTAGGGGGTCATTTAAGCTCTAATCTGTAATTATTTGATCAAATATTGCCTTAAATCGTTCCTTTTGTCATTTTAGGTACTTTGAAGAGGAATTCTGGAAAGGAAGCATTTTGGACGTTTTGGGAGCATAAAAGTGAAGAAAACGATAAAGTCTCAAATTATGCTGAAAACAGTACATGACGGCATCACGTTCTATCGTGTGACAGCGTCACGCTTTGACAACATGAAGGATGATTTTTAAACTAGACGTCCCAGAAAGTTTTGAGGAATTAACACGTGACGGCGTCATGTGTTGGAAGCCCTAGGCCGTCACGTTATGTGCTAAAAGGAGACGGCCCAGAAGGAATTACAAGGGGACGGTCTGAGCAATCCGAATTTTATTTTGGCGGCGAGATGACGGCGTCAGACCCTATAAGCTGACGCAGTCACAATGTAAAATCTATATATAGTTTTCTAATTTTCATTCATTAGGGTGCAACTTTTGGGAACGAAACCCTAGCTCATTTTTCTACTGTAATTTCAAGGGTTTTCCACCCTTGAACCTTGGATGTTTAATTGAAGATAAGTCTTTTCCAAAAATCATTCAATATGTCTATGTATTGTGTGATTATATCTTATGCTTGTCTTTCAATTAACATGCTAGGCTAGGTCTTTATCGTGTTTGCTTAGATCTAATGAAACCTAGCTATTGATTATATGTTGTTGGTTTGCTTGTGATTATTGTGGGTGGGTGAAGTCGATGTTAGGCTTAAGAAAACTGGCTAACCTCCTATATGGTAACTTTCTTGAACGTCTTAAGAAACATGAATCGGATGTGTATTACAATTATTTGGTTGTATTTAATGCATAAGCGAATTCTAATGATCCCGTGTTAGGAGCTTTTAGTCAGCTCGACATAGGAGTGAAGTAGGAGCTTATAGAGTTAGGGAAGATCGTACACGGCCCTACGAATGGTTTAAAGGAATACAACCCGTCATCCACGCAATTACAACAAACCAATTAACATATAAAAGATAGCTAGGGAGTAAGGAAATCTAAGTAAACACATATTTCTCCCATATAAGTTTCACAGCCACTTTAATTTTCTTGTTATTTTATTTTATTTGCAAAAGTAGTTAATTGGGTTAATTGACTAGCAACTAATTCCGCCCACTCCTCTATAACCCGAGATTTTTACTTGCTTTCTAAAAAATATAAAAATACAAAAAGAATCATCCCTCAACCCTTAGACCTAATTAGAGTAGCTTTTCAACCTAACGACACTATTCCCCGAGAGAACGATCAATCCCCCGGTACTTGCCACTACACTATACTACATCGGTTAGGTACACTGCCTGGTGGGGATTGCAAGCTTCTCAAGATCCCTTGAGAGGTAAAACTGTAACACCCCCAACTCAAATATGGCAGCTACAGTGCTGGGGGTATTACGAAAATAGAAACCAGGCACATTTATAGTAAACGACCGCAACTCGGGACGTTTAAAATGTGACCAAAACATATCATTCGATTTACAAACCGTTTAGAGTACAAGTACTCTTTAGTCAAAGTTGCAGCGGAAAAGTAAATAGAGTTTGCAGCGGAAAAATAAACAAAGTATAGCAGCGGAAATGTAAAAGACACAAAAGGTTTTACGAATGACATGCAAAATAGGGTAGTAAAGTAGTTAAGCTGCCGTGACAGAA
>LBNU01026400.1:0-33117 GCA_014162995.1 Artemisia annua | reverse complement strand
GGGGGGTGTTACAGATGGCGTCAGGCCCTATAAGCTGACGCCGTTAGAGTTGTAAACCTGTATATATTTTCCCTTTCTTTTCATAAAACATGTAGCATCTTGGAGCAGGGTTTTGTGGACGAATTTGGCAGCTTTTGTAAGGTTCTTTAGCCCCCAAAACACATGTTTAATTGAAGATAAGTTATCCATTTAATCATTCAATATGTCTATGTGTTGTTTGATTATTTTTTTATCTTCTCTTTTCTTTATCATGCTAGCTTAGATTCATTTGTGTTTGCTTAGATTTAATGAAACCTAGTTGTTGAGCATTGATTATTTGTCTATTGCTTAGATCTAAGAAAACTGGCTGACCTCTTATATGTAACTAGCTTGAACGTTTTAGAAACACAATCGTATAGTGCACTATTGGTTTTAATATACTTTAAGGTTTTTAGGGGAGACTAAGATTCATAGAGTTGGGGACTTCGGCACCTCCCCACGAAAAATATTAAGGAATACAGCGTTTCAATTAAAACAAGGACGTGACAATTCAACAAATCAGTAGGAGATAACTAGGGAGTAATTAAATCTAAGTAAACACGCTTTTCCCTATCATAAGAAGTCACCACTTTAAAATTTCTTTTTAATTAGTTTAAATTATTTTTATAATTATTAGTACGAGTCATTTAGACCTGGGCGATGCCCCGGGCTGTATATGATGGTATTATATATTTAAATTGTTATTGTTCAGCACCAATTTTCGTCATTTTATATTCCGGACGTATTTTTGTCATTGTATATATAAGTTGTCATGGTAGCATACATTTTGTAAGCATGATACGTATTTAAATATAGTTTATTGACATGTAATCTTTTAAGATGTATTTTTTACGTAATATTTTTATCTATTTATTTTGGTATTGACTCTATCAGTTTTTATTGTAACTAACTAATATTAATACATTGGGCTAAGTTATAACTATTTCTTATGATAGTCAACAATGCCCGTGCGATGCACATGTGCTGTATAGAAGTTTTCATAGACTTAAAATACGTGCGATGCACATGGGCTATATAGAAGTTTTATAGCGTAATATTCGGCATTTATTTTCGTCATTTTATATTTAAGTTTTCATGGTGTCACACATTTTCTAAGCTTTATTACGTACTTAGAATACTTTATTGAGTTGCACATGGGTTGTATATAAGTTTTTATATCGTAATCTTCAGAACTTATTTTCGTCATTATATATCTAAGCTGTGATGGTATCACATTTCTAAGCATGACACACATTTTAAATAGTTTACTGACATTAAAAGAGTATAGATGAAGAGATTTTTTTCAAGATATTACAATGAAAAGAGTCTCTTCACATGTAATTTTTTAATATGTATAAGTCACATAAATTATTTTAAATATGAAGCGATGATATTAATGTTGGAGACCTTTTATATTCATCCGCGTGCAATGTACACAGGTTTGGACTGCCTCAGGACCCATGCGATGCACACAGGTTGGATCTAATTATTTTTTTTGTACTGTTCGGGACTAATTTTCGGTTCATGTTTGAAACTCTCATTTTTTATGAGACGGACTTCGTTGTTCAAATAAATTACATTATTAAAGCGAACTATAAAACAAATTTCCTTTTTAACAAAACTATAAAAACATAAAACATTAAAGTGATTAGTATATTCAAGAGTANATATATATATATATATATATATATATATATATATATATATATATATATATATATATATATATATATATATATATATATATATATATATATATATATATATATATATATATATATATATTATATATATATATATATATATATATATGTATATATATATGTATATATATATATATACATAAATATATATATATATATATATATATATACATATATATATATACACACGCATATATATATATATACACACGCATATATATATAAGTAAATCGATAAGTGGTTGGACTTATCAAGTTGACGAATTTGATAAGCCGCCGACCTTTATGCGATGACTTATCGACTCATGAGGTTATATCATTTGACCTTGACCCTTATGTGCAACATGATTTGGAATGCTATATGTTTGAATGCGGATATGTGTTTATGTGAACTACTTGATTTACTTGAGGCTTATGCCGTTACGTGATTTCGGGGATTACGCATTTATGATATTATTTGAGGTACTTATTTGGCGCGAGTTCGCTTGAGTCAAGACTTTGTCTCTAGCACCCGCACCGAACAATACCAAACGATACCAAGCGATAAATAAAGCTTTTCAAAGAACGTTTTCTTTTGGAAAAATAAATGGAAACCATTCGGGAAATTAGGGGAAGTGATTAACTTTTGAAAACGATATTAAGCTAAGTTCTACATATATGATTAGGTTGTGCCAAGTCAGTAGTTGCTGTGAAGTCTTAGCCGTACTCTCTTTTGCTTACTCGTATCTATCTTGATATCTGCTTACTCTATTCGAGGTGAGTTTCATAGCCCCACTTTTACTCGCATTTTAATTGTTTTCCAAACTTGGGGGAGAAAGCATGCAACTATTTTCTCAGACCTGCTACTATTTTGTTTTGCTATATGTGTTGGCTAGTTAAGGTTAGATTGAGGTAGATGTTGACCTGGAGCTAGGGCGCTTGGAACCTAGTTTGGAATAGACTCTACTTACGGCCTAGATCCAGGGCAGTAACGGGTGGTTCCTTACTGTAACTATGACCTGGCTAGTGACCGCTGAGGGCCTCGCTCACTATGACCATTCATCTTTCCTAAGATGATAAATTTCTCGATTGTGATTGTGATTTGTGATGATGTTGGAATGAGTGATCTATACCTGCCTCTAGTCACACATAGCGCCTAACTCTTCAGGTCCATAACTATTTGTGAATTTAAACCTATGAACTCACTGGCGAAAGCTGACCTTTTTAAGCATGTTTTTCTCAAGTAACTAGATGTATGGCTTTACTATTTGTACTACGGTGATGTAGCTTGGATCTTGGCTTGGTTTGAGGCATCGATGAAAACTCTGATATTTCTTTTATAGACCTGTTTTCCTATTATCTATTATGGGCTTTCCTTTCTAAAGATTTTGGATAAATGTAAACTTTGACTTATGTTGACTTTGGTTTACATTATTATCTATGTTATCTATACTTGTGATGGTATCAATTCCCGTAGCACCCCGAAAGCTTGTAAGTCTTCCGCTGTACCAGATTTTGGGGGTGTTACAGATGGCGTCAGGCCCTATAAGCTGACGCTGTTAGAGTTGTAAACCTGTATATAGTTTCCCTTTCTTTTCATAAAACGTGTAGCATCTTGGAGCAGGGTTTTGTGGACGAATTTGGCAGCTTTTGTAAGGTTTTTTAGCCCCCAAAACACATGTTTAATTGAAGATAAGTTATCCATTTAATCATTCAATATGTCTATGTGTTGTTTGATTAATTTTTTATCTTCTCTTTTCTTGATCATGCTAGCTTAGATTCATTTGTGTTTTCTTAGATTTAATGAAACCTAGTTGTTGAGCATTGATTAGTCGTCTATTGCTTAGATCTAAGAAAACTGGCTGACCTCTTATATGTAACTAGCTTGAACATTTTAGAAACACAACCGTATAGTGCACTATTGGTTTTAATATACTTTAAGGTTTTTAGGGGAGACTAAGATTCATAGAGTTGGGGACTTCGGCACCTCCCCACGACAAATATTAAGGAATACAACGTTTCAATTAAAACAAGGATGTGACAATTCAACAAATCAGTAGGAGATAACTAGGGAGTAATTAAATCTAAGTAAACACGCTTTTCCCTATCATAAGAAGTCACCACTTTAAAATTTCTTTTTAATTAGTTTAAATTATTTTTATAATTATTAGTACGAGTCATTTAGACCTGGGCGATGCCCCAGGCTGTATATGATGGTATTATATATTTAAATTGTTATTGTTCAGCACAAATTTTTGTCATTTTATATTCCGGACGTATTTTTGTCATTGTATATATAAGTTGTCATGGTAGCATACATTTTGTAAGCATGATACGTATTTAAATATAGTTTATTGACATGTAATCTTTTAAGATGTATTTTTTTACGTAATATTTTTATCTATTTATTTTGGTATTGACTCTATCAGTTTTTATTGGAACTAACTAATATTAATACATTGGGCTAAGTTATAACTATTTCTTATGATAGTCAACAATGCCCGTGCGATGCACATGTGCTGTATAGAAGTTTTCATAGACTTAAAATACGTGCGATGCACATGGGCTATATAGAAGTTTTATAGCGTAATATTCGGCATTTATTTTCATCATTTTATATTTAAGTTTTCATGGTTTCACACATTTTCTAAGCTTTATTACGTACTTAGAATACTTTATTGAGTTGCACATGGGTTGTATATAAGTTTTTATATCGTAATCTTCAGAACTTATTTTCGTCATTATATATCTAAGCTGTGATGGTATCACATTTCTAAGCATGACACATATTTTAAATAGTTTACTGACATTAAAAGAGTATAGATGAAGAGATTTTTTCAAGATATTACATTGAAAAGAGTCTCTTCACATGTAATTTTTTAATATGTATAAGTCACATAAATTATTTTAAATATGAAGCGATGATATTAATGTTGGAGACCTTTTATATTCATCCGCGTGCAATGCACACAGGTTTGGACTGCCTCAGGACCCATGCGATGCACACAGGTTGGATCTAATTATTTTTTTTGTACTGTTCGGGACTAATTTTCGGTTCATGTTTGAAACTCTCATTTTTTATGAGACGGACTTCATTGTTCAAATAATTACATTATTAAAAGCGAACTATAAAACAAATTTCCTTTTTAACAAAACTATAAAAACATAAAACATTAAAGTGATTAGTATATTCAAGAGTATAAATTATAATTCGTATAATAAATTATAATTCTTATAGTAAAATATTGCATGTTTAATTTGTAACGTACTATTAATATGTATGCTAAGTATTCATCTATATTGACACCGGTGGCCGTGGCATTGTTCTTGTTGTTGTCTTTGTCGTTGTTGTTCATTGGCATTTTGCATGTTTTGTTCTTGATACAATTTTCGTGACTTGTCGATCTCTTTCTTTAATGTGAAGAGGTTTTTTGCAAAATGTTATATTTAAATGAGGCTTTTCATATGTAATCTTTTAATGTGAGTAAGTTACATAAATTATTTTTTAATTAATGCATTATTACAACATTTTTCCATAAACAATAATATCGAATTTGGAGCATTCATTAGTAACTCATTCTAAGTATTTACACTATGACGACATGAATCACATGATCTCAAACTCAAATGAATAATGCTTACCTCGTGATAGGTGTAGGATAACATTTGAAATACAATTTTCTTCTCCTTTATATACTTCTTCGATTTAGAAGATTCTCATTGTTATGATGATAGTGTGAAGATATTTTTATTATTAACTACCATTTGCAATATGTAACATCGACATAATTTACACAGTCATATCAAATATCAAAGTCACGCAATATTCCAAGATGTTTAATTAAGAAAGTGACATTAACACAAAGCAAGACAAAAANGGTTTAGAGATGGCTTGAAACATGTTGTACCGTACAAACTTTTGTGCACGATTCCTATGTACTTACCCTTATGCATGACTATTAAATCAATGTACTAACACATGAAGCTTCCACATTTCACTTTCAATTCATGAAACATTTATTGTGAGCACTTTGCATTTATAAGACAACTTAAGCTTTTAGTATATAAGATTGTGTTAGTTGATGTTGGGAATTATTTCATTCAGAGTTTGTACTGCCAAGTCAAAAGATGGAACTGCTAAAGAATAACACTAAGAGTACTAACTAGTTAGTACTGCTAGTGTAAATATTTGTACTGCTGAAGTCTGCTTATAGAAGATGGTACTGCTAAGGGATATAAATGTGTAAAGTGATATATATAGAAGATATTTAGTAAATATCTTATATAGTTAGAATGATATGAATATTCTGCATGTTTAGAATATTAATAGTTATCTTGTAAAAGACTCCTTGTGTTTATAAAAGGAGGTCCTAGGTTTAGATGGTGTACGGATGTTTTTGATTTCAAGGTTGTAAACTCTAGTGATATTCAGATCACTCGTATTATTTACTTAATAATATTGAAGCGTTTTGGTTACATTGCTTATTTACTGTTACATTGATAATTGTTACGACGTAGCTATGTCGGGCCTATAAATACCAGTCCTAAATTCTGCATTTGACACAACTTACACACCACCAAAAGTCAGAGAACGAAGGGAGGTTTTAGAAGGACCATCTACAGCAGCATACGAAGCATTTCTAAGGGAGAGATCATTCCATAACAACCATAAGTTTTATCGATTATTTTCTTAATTATATTTTTGACTTCATGTCTTCCATATACATGCAAAACATTGATTTGGTTGTACTTTATAATATGATCGGGTAAGCACCTTTGGTGCTAGTCTAGTTATGATTCTTATATTGTTTTGATTATGTTTTTGTACTTTTATTATTGCTTCTAGTGTGTGCACTCTTAGTTTATCATTGATCCTCTAATTTCGGTAGTTTAAAGGAACCGGTTGTACTTGGTACACTAGGAGAATTGACCACACGACCCTAGTGTAGTTAGGTTGCGAGGGTTGGTAAGAATTGACCGTAGCTACTACCAATTCCTTGTGTGCTAATTACCCTGTGGGTTGGATAAAATTATGAAATTAGAGATGTGTGGTCTAAGATCCGAGAGGCCGGATCACACATTAGAATGAATCTAGCATGTAGTGGTACTTGATGACTCAAACTATTCTATCATACACCCGTTTAGTTACAGAGGGTCGTGCCTTTGGTTTCGGACAAGATTCTAGGAAGACAGGCTAGGCGAATTGACCACAGGAGTAGTGAATCTCGTCGCCCCAGTTAAAGCTATAGAAATGTTTAATAGAGAACATAGTTATAGCAATATAGAATCAGCAACTAGGCTAGTACACTTTCTCCCCATTGCTTACAACTTTAATTTAATTTCAGTTTATTTTATTTCTGTTTATTTAGTTTAATTAACCATTTTAAATCAAATCCCTTTTTTTTATAATTTTTTTTGACATAGACTTAGATTAAAATCCAGTTACACATGGCTCTTGGGACGATCTCGGTTTTACCAATTACTACTCTACACACGATCGGGTACACTGCCCGTTAGTGCATTAAGGTAGACTATAGGTAAACGAGACACAATATAAATTTAAGACCTGGTCAGTAAAACCTGCATCATCCTAGCTCAAGAATCATCGAGTATTGTCAAACGTCTCTGTTTTCGCATATTAAAAAAGGGATAATTACCAAAATGGCCCGGTTGCCATGTGGCTAGGCATTTTTAGCCTGATTTTTCAATATTCTTGATTTTGCCCGGGTTGCCTTTGGCAACAAGTGTATAGCCAACCAAAAAATGACAAGTGTCCTCCAGTTGCCCAAAATACACAAAAGTTACCCAAAAGACACAAAAGTTGCCCCAGAAAATGACACGTGGCATCCTGTAGTTGGCTATGCGCTAGTTGCCCCGGGCAACCCGGGCTAATTCGGGAATATTTAAAAATCGGGCTAAAAATGCCTAGCCACAGGGCAATCGGGCTATTTAACTATTTATCTCTTAAAAAAATCCAAAAATGTTTTTCAAAATGTTCTTTTTGTATAGCTTATTTTATATTTGCTTGAGGACAAACAAACCTTTAAGTTTGGTGGCGGGGGTTGCTTTGCGCTTCTCGCGACTTTCTTATAAAAACTAAAAATATTTTTCAATAAGTCATAGCATTAGAAAAAAATTCATTCCTTTTGTCATTTAGGAACTTCTTTTTAATTTTTTTTCTTAGACTTTGCTTGAGGGCAAGCAAAAAGTTAAGTGTCGGAGGATTTGATAACGCTCCTTTTATACATATTTCTATGCACGTTATCGATGCTTTTATGCTTATATATTGATGATTTATATGAACTTTCGATACTTAATAGATTAAATATGCTATTGTAGATTAATGGTACGTGTCTTGGAAGAATCGGAAGATAAAACAAAGATATGAAGCTCACACAAAGAAACATACTCAAGTTAATAATCTCCCGACACCTGTTCACTATTCAGGCCATAAGTTGAGCATACAGACACCGTTTGACCCCTCGTTCGCGGCCACGGAAAGCTAAGAGATAGGGCTACAACTTTCATTGTTTGGTAAAAGGCTCCAAACCCACGTAACCAGAGGTTTTATAGAGAAAACCGTCGTACTTCTGTTCTGTCCAGATTCAAAATGCATATTTGTGACTCTCATTAATTCCTATCCAATCATAATCCTTCCCTTGGTCCCAAAGGGTGTTCCTAACCCTATAAATAGCACCAAAAATGGAAGATATCATCCATCAATCATCACACACAATTGGAAGTGAGAATCTTGGTTATAAGGATTGACAACCCTTCGATCCAAACACTCCTTTGTGCCGCACCACCATCACCACCCCTTTAGTCATGTTTTCCAGCAATCACCCACTTTTCTCAGACCTTCATACATCATTTCCATAACCTGCAAACACTTTATCTTTAGAGGATTCACACCAAATCTTTCTAAGTTGCCATATTACCCCTTGTTCAAAATACCCCTGTTCGTGGCATATTACTGATTTACAGGAGATACGTGACACTTTCTTGGCTTATTTCAGTAGGATTGGGTAATTGGTTTTTCTTTGAATGCTTGGGTATTGGATTGGTGCTTGGTTGTAGTAGAAATATTGGTTTTGGTTCTTTGTTCTCGTATTACTTTCATAAACGACTTTGGTACTTCTCTTTACTCATAATAATGAATAATTCTGAGTTTTACGTGTTTTTTATGTGAATTCTCAGTTTGACTATGGAGTAGTTGTTTTATGTTTGTATGGGCTATATGTTATCTATGGTATGGAGTGTTTGGAATTATGGTTATTATGTGATCTATGAAATGGTAAAACACGCTTGTTACAACTATAGGTTGAATGGATTTGTAATTTATGTTATTTATTTGATTGAATTCATTCTAGATACAATCTTTGTTTACACACGTTTGGTTAATTTGATAAGTGACAATCATTTTCGCCTTAGCACATTAATAACATTATAAGAAAACTGCAATTCTCTTGGGACGATGTTGGGAATTATGGAAACTACTGATGGGGAATACTACTGAAAGGATTCTGCGGATAGCTTGCGGGTCACTGCTGGAGTTCCTGCGGATGAGAAGATTCNGACAAGAGTTCCTGCGGATGAGAAGATTCTGCGGATAGAGTTAATCCGTAGAATGTAGAATTAGTTTATTTAGTTTATTCTAAGACAAGATATAAAGAATATCTTTTATTGTTTTATTGTGATTTGATTCTCGTAAGAAAGGTTAGGGTTTCTTGTAGTATAAAAGAAATCCTTGCTAATGCATTATGTACGTTTTGAGAAAAGAACATCATTAGTTGATAATAAACGATCCATAGAGGATCAAAGCATTGTTAGTATTTGTGTTGTGCTTGTGCTTATAATTCCGCTAAATAGTACAGGTAGTAGAAATTCTCTTTTAGAGTGTTTGTGATTACACAGACATTACTAACGATCCAAAGGCTCAAAGATCTATCAAGGTCTAAGTTTCAACAAGTGGTATCAGAGCCTCGGGGGAGTCTCTGTGACATTTACACAACTTTCTTTTTCCAACTCGTACAATCAACACCATGCCAGGATCATCTGATGATTAAGAAGTTACTCAACCAATCAATGCTACAACACTACATCAACTCAACCTCACAAACAGCAATGCAAAATTTCCCTATCTCAAGAAGGAAGAGTATGACTTGTGGGCCATGAAGATGCAGAATTGGATCACTAATATTGATTTCAATATGTGGCAGGTAGTTCTTAATGGTAACAAGTTAAGGAAGATCACCAGAGATGTTGATGGTCATCTGACCTTTGTGGCCCCTACATCTGCTGAAGAAGTTTTATCAGTTCAAAGAGAGAACAAGGCTCGAACTATTCTCCTTCAAGCTATTCCAGATGAACATATAGGTGATTTTCACTACATGGACGATGGAAAGGACATCTGGATGGCTATTAAAGCAAGGTTCAGTGGCAATGAGAAATCAAAGAGGATGAAGAGATCCATGCTCAAACAACAGTTTCAGGAGTTCTAGATCTCAGAGGAAGAGGGAATCCACAAGGGGTATGACAGATTTTAGAGAATTCTGAGTCAGTTAAACTAGATGAAGGCAAAACCAGACAATGAAGACTGCAATGCAAAGTTTCTATGATCTATACCTTCATCATGGTTGCAAGTCAGTATTGCTCTCAAAGCTAAAGGTGGGCTTGATAACCTCACCTTTTATGATCTCTACAGCAAGCTCAAAAGTCTTGAGCCTGATGTTCGAACTCACACTCGTTCATCCACTCCCACTTACTCAGCTTTTGTGAGTACCACGTCCAATAAGTTGACTTCTGTTGCAAGCCCATCTTCATCAGCATCATCAAACTCCTACATCACTTCTAGACAAACATCTCACTCCCAGTCTAGTAATGTGATGGAAGAGATGCTTCAATCTTTTGTTGCTGAGTATGAAGATCTGCAGCAACTTACCTATGAGGATTTTGATCAAGTTGACCCATTGGATTTGGAGGAGATGAACCTGAAATGGCAGATGGCTATGCTCTCAGTGAATGTCAGGAGATTTGAGAAGAAGTCTGGGAGGAAGTTTGGGTTCAAAGCAAGAGATCCAGCTAGATTTGATAGAAAGAAGGTCAAGTGCTACAATTGTGGTCAATTTGGTCATTTCTCCAGAGAGTGCCAGAGTAAGAAGAATGATGATGATGTAAGGTATTCTGCCTATCAGCAGAAACAGGTTGGAGCTGGAGAAGCTAAAGCAATGATATCTCTTGATGAGCATGTGAACTGGAAAATTCATGAACCTGAAAGTGATGATGAGAAGAGTCATGATACGGAGCAGAGTGGCTTGCTGGCTTGGTGTGACACACAGGATGAGCATGATCAGTTTGCCTTTATGGGCATCTCTCAGGTACATAACTGTGTTTTTGGTTGTAATGATAAATATAATGATCTTAAGGAAGCTTATGATGACATGAAACCTAAGTATAATGAATGCTTTGTAGCCCTTCAAGCTCACAAAGATGCTTTAAAAACCTTAGAGCAACAGAAATTATGGTTTCAAAAGAATCAGATTACTTATGAAGAAAAGATAAGAGTGTTGGAAAGAGATTTAACTAATGCTTTAAATGAGTAAAAATATTCTGAAAAAGAAAAAGCTAGGGTTGATTTAGAAAAACAAGAATTACAAGAGAAGCTAGATAATGAGGTGGATAGGCATAATCAATGGCTAATTTCAGGTGGTAAGTTAGCTGAATTACTCTATAGTAGTCAATCTGTAAAATCTGAAATAGGATTAGGTTTTCAGAAGTATGTTGGTGTAGAGGCAATCAATGATAAAAAGAACTCTACACCAGCAGGGTTAGAAAATTATGTAAAAGAAGGAGATTTACATGCTGTCAATGGACCTATTAGAGAAGAACACATGCCTACCACTAAGACCTCAGACTTTGATGGATCACACCATCTCTATGGCAAAAAGTCCAATGACTTGCCAGACCCTACTTGTAACTCTAATGACTTTGTCTCTTTTTCTAACAGTGACAAGTCCTCAGACCAATGGTCTACCATTTATACCAGCTGTGATTCAAGTGAAAAGTCTGACCTTACCAAGACCCCACCCAAGCATACACTCAAGTCTGTTAGAGATGCTGCTGATGAACCAAGTTCTGACACAGCTTCACTTGAAGACTTGACATTTAATTCTATGCAAGACAATGTTTTTAATTTTGTGCAAAACAATTCGGATAATGTTTGTGGTTTGAATACTTTTGCTTGTTTTGGAACATTTTTCTATTTTGAATAAATCTTCTAAAAAGAAGAAATGTTTTGTGTGTGGAAGTAAATTTCATTTGATTAAGGATTGTAATTTTCATGAGCAGAGAATAGATGTGTATGCTAAACAGACAAGACCTAGACCAAAGTGGAAAAATGTTAATCATATACCCCCTTATGTTCCACAAGCAACTTCCCAAAATAGCAGATCCAATCCTGCTGACAAATCAATTTCTGCTGATAAGTCAGTTCCTGCGGATGGACCTGTTTCTGCTGGTAGACCTTTTCCATCCAGTAGAAAAAGACAAGTTGCTAGACCATTCTATCGACCTAATAATTCTTATTTTTCGAATGGTTTTTGGCCTAATTATTATCACCCAATGTATATGGGGTGGGGGGACACCATGGGATTCTGCTGTTAAGTCCTCAGCAGGTTGTTCTTGGAACTATATGGGACCAAATTGTCAAAACAGACCCAAGGACAATGGTGGATCTTATATATCTCCATGGCCTAACAATTATGATCCACAAGGCATACTCAAGTCAGTGATGACTTGAGTCTCCAAAGTGTACTAATCTTTGTATATTATTTTTGTTGTTGTTGTAGGACCATCCTCTTAAAAGTAAAGCAGTAGGCATAGTAGATAGTGGTTGTTCGAGAAGCATGTCAGGGAATAAAGATATAATACATGACTTTGTGCCTATTCAACATGGTGGATCTGTAACTTTTGGTGGAGGTGAAGGTAGAATCACTAGGAAAGGAACCATCAGAACACCTAAGTTGGACTTTCAGAATGTGTACTTTGTAAAGGAACTGCAAAACTTCAATTTGTTCTCAGTCTCACAAATTTGTGACACCAAGAACAAAGTCTACTTCTCTGAAGATGAATGTCTTGTGCTGTCCAAAGACTTTCAACTTCCAGCAGATACAAACATTCTGCTAAGAGTTCCAAGGAGTCACAACTTATACACATTCAACTTGTATGATGTCCAACCTGCAAGTGATCTCACATGTTTGGTGGCTAAAGCATCTTTAGATGAATCTACAAAGTAGCATAGAAGGATGGCTCATGTGAATTTCAAGACCATAAACAAGCTTTCCAAACTTGGTCTAGTTGATGGCCTTCCTTCCAAAATCTTCACCAATGAATACAACTGTGTTGCATGTAACAAAGGGAAGCAACACAAAGCCTCATACAAATCCATCAAAGCTGTGAGCACCATTACAGAACCTCTTCAACTGCTGCATATGGATCTTTTTGGTCCTACTCAAATCCGCAGTATTGATCACAAGTCATTCTTATTGGTAATCACTGATGACTATAGCAGGTTTTGCTGGGTATTCTTTTTGAGAACTAAAGATGAAACTTTTCCAACTCTAAAAGAATTTATAACCCTTGTTGAAAACCAGCTAAATAAAAAGGTTAAATGTATTAGGTGTGATAATGGGACAGAGTTTAAAAATGTCTTGTTAATTGAACTTTGTGGGTCTAAAGGGATAAAAAGGGACTATAGCAATCCAAGAACCCCACAACAAAATGGGGTTGCTGAGAGAAAGAATAGAACCTTGATAGAGGCAGCAAGAACTATGCTTGCAGACTCTAAATTACCCACTATGTTCTGGACTGAAGCAGTAAGCACTGCTTGTTATGTTCTGAATAGGGTATCAATCACTAGACCTCATAACAAGACACCTTATGAACTTCTCACTGGTAAAGTTCCCAGTATTACACACTTTAGACCTTTTGGTTGTCATGTGACCATTTTGAACACTAGTGATCAATTAGGCAAATTTGATGAGAAAGCAGATGAGGGATATATTGTGGGTTATTCAGCTCATAGTAAGGCCTATAGGGTGTATAATATGACTGCTAGAAAGATTGAGGAAACTCTTAACCTGAGGTACCTAGAAGAAAAGCCTAATGTTCAGGGTCAGGGTCATGCCTGGTACTTTGACCTAGATTATTTGACTGATTCTTTGGGTTATACTAGATATGTTTCTAACCAATCTGCAGGTACAAATGAGTCTCCCACTAACAATCAAGGAGCCATGGATGCTGACTCTGACTCTGACTCTGAGTTAGAGGAAGCAACTATTGTTGTTCCTTCTTTTCCCTCTCCTCCTGTTTCAGGTTCAAAATAGATACATGCTTCTGATGTGGATGGTATAGATTCAAGTTATGCAGAGGCATTAGCTAGACTACAACATCAAGAACATACAGCCAAAGAAGCTGCAGATGCACTTGGTTTTGAGTTTGCTAAAGATACTGAAGCACTCTTGAGACAATCTGCTAATGATGTCCGCAGAAACATAGAATCTGCTGACAGTAGTCCGGTTTTTGCTGACAAAGTACCTCATGTTCCTGCTGATCCAAATACTGCTGATGCTGTTGCTGCGGAACCATCCACTTCTGCTGATCCTTTCCCCACGACTGACAGTCCATCCCAGAGCTTTGAAGACCCTTTTGGTAGATTTTCATCCCCCACAGATCTTGGTAATCATCCACAACCAACTGGCATTTTCAGTACCTCTTCTTATGATGATGATTTTGCTGCTACACTGAACAATCTCCAACCATCTGTTGATGTTAATCCCATCCCTACCAAAAGAATCCACACAATACATCCTCAAGAGAACATCCTTGGAGATCCCAATGCCACAGTTCAAACCAGGAGTTCAGTGAAGAAAACACAATTTGGAGAATATGCTTTTGGTACTTATGTCATGGCTCAACAAAGAGACAACCACACAGATCAACAACATTGTATGTTTGCTTGTTTCTTATCACAGGTTGAACCAACAAGTGTAGCACAAGCACTTTCCATTGCCAGTTGGGTAGAAGCTATGCAAGAGGAAATGCAACAATTCAAGAATCAAGAAGTTTGGATTCTTGTGCCACTACCTGATGGAAAGTTTGCAATTGGGACAAAGTGGATATTGAAGAATAAACGGGATGCTAGGGGCATTGTGGTTAAAAATAAGGCTAGACTAGTAGCTCAAGGTTTTAGACAAGAAGAGGGGATTGATTATGATGAGGTATTTGCACCAGTGGCTAGGGTTGAGGCCATTAGAATCTTTTTGGCCTTTGCTTCTTATATGGGGTTTGTGGTCTATCAGATGGATGTGAAGGGTGCTTTTCTATATGGGGAGATTGAAGAAGAAGTATATGTTACTCAACCTAAAGGTTTTGAAGACCCAGAGCATCCTAACCATGTGTACAAAGTTGTGAAAGCTCTCTATGGACTTCATCAAGCACCAAGAGCCTGGTATGCTAGGCTATCTACATTCCTGCTGAAACATGGTTACAGAAGAGGAGCCATTGATAAGACTCTCTTTATCAAGAAGAATTCAAGGGATATCATTCTTGTGCAAGTATATGTGGATGACATCATCTTTGGATCAACTAAGGAAGCTTGGTGCAGAGAATTTGAGGACTTGATGAAGGGTGAATTTCAGATGAGTGCTATGGGAGAGATGACTTTCTTTTTGGGTCTACAAGTGCAGCAAAAGCCTGATGGTATCTTCATCCATCAAGAGAAGTATGTGAAGGACATTCTTCAGAAGTTTGATATGGAGAATGTTAGGACTGCAACTACCCCATATGAAACCCCCAAAACTAAGAATAACCTTGAAGCAGATCTTCCTGTCAATGTTCACATGTACAGGTCCATGATTGGGTCACTTATGTATTTGACAGCTTCAAGGCCAGACATTACATTTGCTGTGAGTGCTTGTTCTAGGCACCAAGTCACACCTTTGACTTCCCATCTCAATGCAGTGAAGAAGATCTTTAAGTATCTTAAAGGCCAACCCAAACTTGGTCTTTGGTACCCAAGAGAGTCTCCTTTTGTACTGGAAGCCTACAGTGACAGTGATTATGCAGGTGCTAATTTGGATAGAAAATCCACTACTGGAGGTTGCCAATTCCTTGGAAGAAGGTTAATATCTTGGCAGTGCAAGAAGCAAACAATTGTGGCCAATTCTTCTACTGAAGCAGAGTATGTTGCTGCTGCTAACTGCTGTGGCCAGGTTCTTTGGATACAAAATCAACTACTTGATTATGGGTTCAATTTCATGAACACTAAAATCTTTATTGATAACCAAAGTACCATATGCATTGTTAAGAATCCAGTATATCATAATAGAACTAAGCACATTGAAATTAGGCACCACTTTATTAGGGATGCAAATGAGAAACACTTAATTCAGGTGCTTAAAATCCATACAGATGATAATGTGGCTGATCTTTTAACAAAGGCGTTTGATGGACCTAGGTTTAATCACTTAGTGGTCCATATTGGGATGGGTAACCCTTGACTGCTGTGTTTGAGGGGAGGCATAGGCCTCAGGGGAGGCATATGCCTCAGGGGAGGATTTGTAGAAAATGTATGTTATATATTTACTAACTTTGTTTTACAGGTTACTTATTGTATAAACTAACATTTATTTGGATTAGATTGGTTTGTGTGTCTTGGTCTATGTGTTTGTTTTGCAGCTAAGCTGATTCTGCTGATGTATGTTTCTGCTGGAGTTACTGTTTCTGCTGAGAATATTGCTGCTGATAACATTTCTGCTGATGATGTGAAAGTGCATCCGTAGCATTAATGCGTCAGTAAAAGAAAATTATCCAAAAGTACTCACAGAACACACATCAAAGTAATTGTTAAAGAGGAAAGGAAATTCATTTATCATCAAGAGATCCTTACAAAAGATGGTGATTCTACAAACCCTGACAACAATGAAACATGACTCTAACCCTAACACTACTCCAGCTTTCCTTTTCCCTTCCCATCATAATCAGAGAGGTCTGAATCAAAACCACAATTTGGAGGTTTGGAAGAATTCTCTGCTGATCCTGTTAGAGTGGAAGGAGCTTTACCTTGGGGTTCATCCTCATCCGAGGAAGTATACAGGAAGGGTGATATGAGCTCTCTTGTAGGTGGTTGAAGAGGAATCCAAGGATTGGAGTCTTCTGAAGATTCAGGTGACATGGCCGGATGGGGAACTGTGCTTGATGTTCCAACTTCATTCATCTTCTTCTTGGATGACTTTTTGGGTATCTGTTTCGTTTCTGTATCAGAGGATTCATTTGTGCTCTTTGTTGGTGATTCATTAAGGTCTGAAGCATCAGATGAAGATTCCACAATTTGGGATTTTGAGCTCATGGTTCTTGTTATTGGTGGATAATTAGGTTTGGTGAAAAGTATGGATCTGTTTTATAGGCAAAAGTCAAAGTGTAGGTCCATAAATGCGTATTAGGTGGCAGAATAAATGCTCTAAGATTTCTTCTAAAGATATTTTTGCACAATTCTACTAAGGGTGATTCTGCTGATCAAATGGTTCCTACGGATAGCTTCTACAGTTCCTACTGACAGGTGTTTCTGCTGAGTGTAGTTCCTGCTGATAACATATTTTCTTTCAGAAGTATCTACCTTATGCATAAAACAAGGTGAATGACAACAAAGAGATAAATTATAAGTTCACTCATTATCACCAAAATAAGTTACAGTCAATCCTAACATCTAAACAAACACAACTGAACACATCTTAGCACCTAATCCTGATTTCTATTCCCTTTGAGGGTAAATAAAGCTTTCCATGCAACAAGCTTGTCATCGGGTGTCTCAGTCTTGTTCTCTTCATATGCGTTGACCCTCGTACTCAAAAGATTGAACACATCTTAGCACCTAATCCTGTTTTCTCTTCCCTTTGCCCTTGGGATCAGATGTACCTTCACCAGCCCCCTTGTTCCTCAGCACCTTCTCAACATCTTTGGGCCTTGTTTCAGAAGTCCATAGCTTCTTGCACACAAGCCCCATTACCTATGGAGGTGGTTTTGGCAACCTCTTGGTAGATTGAGGAACTGGTATCTGGCTTATTCCAGCCACAACTCACTCCATCTCCTTTGTCAGAAGCTTTGAAAGAGGTGGAGGCTCAGAAGGCCCTTCATCCAAATCCTCAAGAAACAACAACTCCATACGCCCTGTCTTATCAGGGGTATCTGAGTCAGAGGATGAAGAAGGAAGTGATGGTGATGGTGGTGGTGGTGGAGAAGGAGGAGCTGGTACATCATATCTCCTTTTGCGTGCTTCCTCCTTGGTTCTCCAACCATGCCTTCGTCTAAAAGGCTTTGGTGGTGGTGGTGGAGGGGTGGAGGAGGAATGTAATGGTCTGAAGAAGCTGAAGAGGAATCAGAGGAAATCTCTATTGTATTCATGAGTGCTGCTGATGAGAGATTGTGTTTAGTTGATGGTGATTAAGTGTGATTTGAGGGTTATTTAAAGACCTGCTTGAGTAATTAAGGCATTCAATGAGGAATCGGTTCAATAGGTATTTATGGATGACAGCCTGTATATATTCTGCTAATGGTTTGATTCTACGGATTGACTATTCAATTCTGCGGATGGGTCAATTATACGGATTGACCATACGATCCTACATATTGACCTTTCCAATCTACTGACGAGTCCACTTATGAGTTTTATTTTGGGTAAGTAATAAAGTCAAAATTGGTCAAATGATTCTTTCCAAGATTCGTTGTCAATTACCTCCCACGATTTGGTAACTTCCTTAAATAACCAATCGTGTGAATCCCACACTCAAAATAAATCCTTCCCACTCGTTATAACTTCAAACCAATTTCTTCATTTCTCAAATTCATACTATTCCCAAAACCACTCATGGCCGAACTTGTCTTCAAAAGTGACCACAATCAAATCGCATTTTTGGAAAAAGCAAAGGGGAAAGAATTATTTGATCCAATGGTAGAGTTCTTGCAGAGGTCTAATCTTAATTTTGCTCTCACACACTGTCCCTCACTCTTGTGTGAGTCATTGGTTACGCAATTTTGGGATACTGCCACCATAGGAGATGATAACACAAGGATTCTCGCCACTATTGATCAGAAAGAGGTTACTGAGTCTTTAATCCACACTAAACTCAAATTGAAAGATGCGGATGGAGAGTATCATGAAGATAAGGCAGTGATACTTCCTGCCTTACAGGCTATTGGTTATCAGGGTGATGGAAAGAAAGCATGGTATAAGAAAATCCTGTGTCCTAAATGGAAGTTTCTGGTGCATACTTTGTTAAAGTGTGTAACTAATAAGACTGGAGGGTTGGATCAGTTCTCTACATATCTGGTATGTGCTATTGCTTGTATATCACAGGGTACAAATTTTAACTTTTCTAGATAATTCTTTCAGGGTATGATTAGTAATATTAATGCTGATTAGAACAAGTTTTATATGTACCCTAGGTTCCTTCAAATCATAATAGGTATAGAAACACGTGATAGAACACATAGACCTATTTTAGAGTTGACCTCTAAAGTCTTTTCCAGCATGAATAGTCAATACACTGGTGCACATTGGCCTCTAACACCAGCTATGTTGGCTGGTGCCAATGCTGGTGCTGCTGAAGGTGGTAATCCACCCAGCCCTCATGCTGCTGAGGATAGTATTCTACCCATGCCTGATACTGCTGATGCCAGTGCATCAGCAGCTGGGAGTGCTGGTACATCTGAAGCTGTTGAAGCATCTGCATCAGCAACTGCTGATGATTATTTGAGGGGAGGCATAGGCCTCAAGGGAGGCATATGCCTCAGGGGAGGATTTGTAGAAAATGTATGTTATATATTTACTAACTTTGTTTTGCAGGTTACTTATTGTATAAACTAACATTTATTTGGATTAGATTGGTTTGTGTGTTTTGGTCTATGTGTTTGTTTTGTAGCTAAGATGATTCTGCTGATGTATGTTTCTGCTGGAGTTACTGTTTCTGCTGATAATATTGATGCTGATAACATTTCTGCTGATGATGTGAAAGTGCCTCCGTAGACTTAACGCGTCAGTAAAAGATAATTACTCAAATGTACTCACAGAACACACATCAAAGTGATTGTTAAAGAGGAAAGGAAATTCATTTATCATCAAAAGATCCTTACAAAAGATGGTGATTCTACAGACCCTGACAACAATGAAACATGATTCTAACCCTAACACTACTCCAGCTTTCCTTTTCCCTTCCCATCATCATCAGAGAGGTCTGAATCAAAACCACAATTTGGAGGTTTGGAAGAATTCTCTGCTGATCCTGTTGGAGTGGAAGGAGCTTGATCTTGGGGTTCATCCTCATCTGAGGAAATATACAGGAAGGGTGATATGAGCTCTCTTGCAGGTGGTTGGAGAGGAATCCAAGGATTGGAGTCTTCTGAAGATTCAGGTGACATGGCCGGATGGGGAACTGTGCTTGATGTTCCAACTTCATTTATCTTCTTCTTGGATGACTTTTTGGGTATCTGGTTACTTTTTGCATCTAAGGATTCATATGTGCTCCCTGTTGGTGATTCATTAAGGTTTGAAGCATCAGATGAAGATTCAATAGTTTGGGGTTTTGAGCTCATGGTTCTTGTTATTGGTGGTTAATTAGGTTTGGTGAAAAGTTTGGATCTGCTTTATAGGCAAAAGTCAAAGTGTAGGTCTATAAATGCGTATTAGGTGGCAGAATAAATGCTCTAAGATCCCACCTAAAGATATTTTTGCACAATACTACTGAGGGTGATTCTGCTGATCAAATGGTTCCTACGGATAGCGTTTACAGTTCCTACTGATAGGTGTTTCTGCTGAGAGTAGTTCCTGCTGATAACATATTTTTCAGAAGTATCTACCTTATGCATAAACAAGGTGAATGACAACAAAGAGATAAATTATAAGTTCATTCATTTTTCACCAAAAGAAGTTACAATCAATCCTAACATCTAAACAAACACAACTGAACACATCTTAGCACCTAATCCTGATTTCTATTCCTTTTGAGGGTACAAAATAAAGCTTTCCATGCAACAAGCTTGTCATCGGGTGTCTCAGTCTTGTTCTCTTCATATGTGTTGACCCACGTACTCAAAAGACTGAACACATCCGAGCAACTTACTCAAAAGACTGAACACATCTTACCACCTAATCCTGTTTTCTCTTCCCTTTGCCCTTGGGATCAGATGTACCTTCACCAGCCCCCTTGTTCCTCAGCACCTTCTCAACATCTTTGGGCCTTGTTTCAGAAGTCCATAGCTTCTTGCACACAAGCCCCATTACCTGTGGAGGTGGTTTTGGCAACCTCTTGGTAGATTGAGGAACTGGTATCTGGTTCATTCCAGCCATAACTCGCTCCATCTCCTTTGTCAGAAGCTTTGAAAGAGGTGGAGGCTCAGAAGGCCCTTCATCCAAATCCTCAAGAAACAACAACTCCATACGCCCTGTCTTATCAGGGGTATCTGAGTCAGAGGATGAAGAAGGAAGTGATGGTGATGGTGGTGGTGGTGGAGAAGGAGGAGCTGGTACATCATGTCTCCTTTTGCGTGCTTCCTCCTTGGTTCTCCAACCACGCCTTCGTCTAAAAGGCTTTGGTGGTGGTGGTGGAGGAGGTGGAGGAGGAATGTAATGGTCTGAAGAAGCTGAAGAGAAATCAGAGGAAATCTCTATTGGATTCATGAGTGCTGCTGATGAGAGATTGTGTTTGGTTTATGGTGATTAAGTATGATTTGAGGGTTATTTATAGACCTGATTGAGTAATTAAGGCATTCAATGAGGAGTCGGTTCAATGGGTATTTATGGATGACAGCCTGTATATATTCTGCTGATGGTTTGATTCTGCGGATTGACTATTCAATTCTGCGGATGGGTCAATTCTACGGATTGACCATATGATCCTACGGATTGACCCTTCCAATCTACTGACGAGTCCACTTATGAGTTTTATTTTGGGTAAGTAATAAAGTCAAAATTGGTCAAACGATTCTTTCCAAGATTCGTTGTCAATTACCTCCTACGATTTGGTAACTTCCTTAAATAACCAATCGTGTGAATCCCACACTCAAAATAACTCCTTCTCACTCGTTATAACTTCAAACCAATTTCTTCATTTCTCAAATTCATACTATTCCCAAAACCACTCATGGCCGAACTTGTCTTCAAAAGTGACCACAATCAAATCGCATTTCTGGAAAAAGCAAAGGGGAAAGAATTATTTGATCCAATGGTAGAGTTCTTGCAGAGGTCTAATCTTAATTTTGCTCTCACACACTGTCCCTCACTTGTGTGTGAATCATTGGTTACGCAATTTTGGGATACTGCCACCATAGGAGATAATAACACAAGGATTCTCGCCACTATTGATAGGAAAGAGTATGAGGTTACTGAGTCTTTAATCCGCACTAAACTCAAATTGAAAGATGCGGATGGAGAGTATCATGAAGATAAGGCAGTGATACTTCCTGCCTTACAGGCTATTGGTTATCAGGGTGATGGAAAGAAAGCATGGTATAAGAAACTCCTGTGTCCTAAATGGAAGTTTCTGGTGCATACTTTGTTAAAGTGTGTAACTAATAAGACTGGAGGGTTGGATCAGTTCTCTACATATCTGGCATGTGCTATTGCTTGTATATCACAGGGTACAAATTTTAACTTTTCTAGATAATTCTTTCAGGTTATGATTAGTAATATTAATGCTGATACGAACAAGTTTTATATGTACCCTAGGTTCCTTCAAATCATAATAGGTATAGAAACACGTGATAGAACACATAGACCTATTTTAGAGTTGACCTCTAAAGTCTTTTCCAGCATGAATAGTCAAGACACTGGTGCACATTGGCCTCTAACACCAGCTATGTTGGCTGGTGCCAATGCTGGTGCTGCTGAAGGTGGTAATCCACCCAGCCCTCATGCTGCTGAGGATAGTATTCCACCCACGCCTGATACTGCTGATGCCAGTGCATCAGCAGCTGGGGGTGCTGGTACATCTAAAGCTGCTGAAGCATCTGCATCAGCAGCTGCTGATGATTATGCTGTGGATACTCCTCACGAGCAACCTGCTACTCCTCTGCAACCAGTCAATTCTGCTAATGAGGATGCTGCTGACCTTAGGAATGAGGATGAGACACCCTTTGCTCCCCAACTTGATCATAGTGCTGACTTTATAGGACCATCTGTTAATGAGCACAATAGAGAGACACCTATTTTCACAGGACCACATCCCTCTAGTCCAACTAGAGAGTCCTTTGTTGATACCACCACTACTGGTGATGCTTTTCATGTGTCTCCTACCAGGTCCAATGAAGCTCCCAAAACCACTGTTATACCTGTTGGTACAACTGAGGACCTTGTATCACTAACCAAAGTCTATGAGTTGCTTAACATGTATGTCACACAAGTTGGTGATTTGGAAAGGGAACTCTCACAGACCAAAGCAGATCTTGGAGGTCAAATCAGTGTCTTAACACAAATGGTTCAGAACTTGGAAGATTAGCTTCAGACCAACAAGAAGAGGAAGTTGGTGGTTGAATCAGAAGATGAACTGGAGGTTCCTGCAGACAATCCAGCAAAGGAATCTGTGTCTCTTGATTCACTTCATATGTTGGCTGCAGCTACTGAAGTTAACCTCACTCCCTCTCCACCACTTACAGATGCTGACATTAAAAAGAACAAGAGTCCCATCAAGGTTCAGAGTCAGCATTCCTTTAGTAAAAGTGGGGGTGACACTTTTGCACCAGTTATTGATTCTGATGTTGCACCTTCTTCTGTTGACATTGGGCAATCCATGGATGTTGATCCTGCTGATGATGTTGCCAATAATACTGATCCTACTACTACAGTTCAAGAGCCATCTACTGCTGCTCCTTCAGGAGAGGATCCTCCTATCTTTATGTATGGCAGAACATTTGGGGTTTCTAATGCAGCTCCTACCACTGATCTTCAAGGTGTGAGTGCTCCTGGGGTTTCTGCTGACCCTTCAAAGCTTTCTTCTCCTACACATCAGTCTACTACATCATCTGCTGATACCTTTGTTTCTGCTGAAGAAGAACATGTTGATCTGGTTGATCAAGATCTTGGTTCAGATAAAATAACAGAAGCAGAAATACTTGCTCAAGAAAGGCTATTCCAAGAATATGAAGATCTCATGAAGAGTGAAGATTTAGCTCAGCAACAACAAGCAAAGTTTGATGCAGATATTGCCAGGGCAAAGGCTACTTATGTTTCTACCTTGCCACTTGAAAGAAGGAGAGAACTGGATGCTCAAGCTTCAGACTTTAATGAGGCTGATTGGATGCATATTGGAGCTCAGATTGCTTCAAATACCTCACTTGCAAAAGATCTACTTGGAAATGATGTTTCTTCTGATAATATTATTGCTTTGTTGAGAAGGAAGAAAAAGGAGGAGGATGAGAAGAAAGCAAAAGCAAAAAGGGATAAGCCTCCAACACAGGCACAAATGACCAATCAAATGAGGATGGTGGTTAAGAATATGAGTTCAGCTGTGTTTAATTCAGGATGGACTAAAGAGCAGGTTTGGAATATGCCTCATGACAAGTTGGTGAAAACATACAACTATATTATATCTCAGGGTCAGAAGGGCACATCCAAACCAACACTAGAGGAACCACCTTCTAAGAGGTTTAAGTCTGGTCATGGTACTTCTTATGTGCAAATTGTTGGCTCATTTGCTGTACCATCTGTGACCAATTCTGCTGCTTCACCTGTTCCTACTGATCTCCCTCTTCCTGCTGAGACATCTTTTCCTGTTGAGTCTTCCACACTCTCAGATAAGGGGAAGGCTCCTATGGTTACTGAAGGGCCTGTTACCAGACAAAAGACTAAGAGGCAGCTTGCGGAAGATAGGTTAAGTGAAGATGCTATTCAAAGGATGCTTGCTGATGATACAATTGAACTTGCCAGGGCTATTGAAGCAAGAGTTGGTCCTGGTGCTCCACCAAATGCTGATGCTTCTCATGATGTTTCTGCTGAAGCTTCTACAGATGTTGCTGCTGAACAATCAGTTCCTGCTGACACATTTTATACTATTTCTGCTGATACCTCTCATGCTGCTCCTGCTGATGCATCTCCAGCAGATCCTACTGTCACTCCTGTCCCTATACCTGTTCCTGCTGATCAATCTGCACCTGCTGATGTTTCTGATGACACACCTTCACCTTCTCCTGGCAAGAGAAAGAAGACTGTGGCTAGAAAAAGGGTTTCTAGAGGTTTGGTTACACCCTTGGCAGATTCTGAGTATATTGAGATTGAGGAAGATGATGGTGAAGATCCTGTGGCTCATGTTCCTTTGGTTGAGTGGGAAATCACACCTCTTCAACTGAAAGATCAAGATATCAACACTATTCATAGAGCAGATGGGTCAGTTAAACATTTTACTTTTCTTAGTGAAATTTTAACTTTTGTGGATAGACAGGATTTGGTGAATCTGTATAGTTGGGTGACTTCCTACTACAAACACAAGGAGCCTACAGGATGTGGCTTATATTTACATGGGGACTTGACTACATTATTTGATTCCAACCTAGCTGTTAGTAAAGGATTCAGGGTTTAGATGGGTCAATCAAAATGGGAGCTTGCTAATTGGAAGTTTTATCCTCTCCCTAATGTACATGTGCTCTCCACTGCTGCTGGCAAGATTCTTTACATGTGTGCTGAGATTACTTATCCCATCTCTCTTAGGATTCTAAGAAAGATGTTGGGGATGAAGCTGCTTGTTCCTACAAATGTGGTTGGAAATGACATGACATATGCTGAGCGGTTGGTCAAAGATATGAGGCAGAGTCTTCTTTTCAAGAATGAAATGAAAGCCAAGCATGGTTTGCAGCTTGACACTAGTTTGGGATGATTGTTGTTAATAAAAAAAAAACTAACTTTCTTGTATTTTTTGCTGTTCTTTCTTGTATACAGGTACATCTGTTTTATGGTTATCAACTCACCATGATGTTGACTGTTCCATCAAAGAGTTGGCTAGTCCAAAGGGTACAGCTTTGGTAAAGACACATCAAATCTGTTGATAGCTGTAATGGTTTACTCAAAACCATAGGGTACTCAACTCACCCATGCTTCATTGCTGAGAGTTGAATGGTCATCAATTCACCATGGATCTTATTCTTTGAACATCCAAAGATTTGACTAGCCCACAAGGATATGGCTTGTGGTAAAGGATGTGGAAAACCATATTTGGTAATCAATTCACCAAAGGTGATTTATTCAACCTAAGAATTGACTAGTCCTGAGCAAACGGCTACAGGTAAAGACAACTCAAATCCGTTTATAGTTGATGATTTACTACAAATCATATGGTTATCAGTGTACCATAGTTCTTCTTTGAACTAAAACATTTGGCTACTCCAGTAGTGATGGCTATTGGTAAAGAGACATCAAATCCATTATTTTCAATGATTCACCTCTCACAGGAGTTAACACACCTGGATGTGATGAGAATAGTATGAAACTAATATGTTTTGATGTACATTATGTCATTTGTTGCTGCAAAGATCTGGTGTTTATACTTTCATCACTCATAGAGATGTGGATATTTTTATTATTTGCTGCTGGTGTTCAAATTCAATCCTCTTATTCGGCCGTGTTAAGATCTATCAAGAATCTTGAACTTAACCAGGTCAAATTCAAGATTAGGGGAGGATTGTTGGGAATTATGGAAACTACTGCTGGGGAATACTACTGAAAGGATTCTGCGGATAGCTTGCGGGTTACTGCTGACAAGAGTTCCTGCGGATGAGAAGATTCTGCGGATAGAGTTAATCCGTAGAATGTAGAATTAGTTTATTTAGCTTATTCTAAGACAAGATATATAGAATATCTTTTATTGTTTTATTGTGATTTGATTCTTGTAAGAAAGGTTAGGGTTTCTTGTAGTATAAAAGAAATCCTTGCTAATGCATTATGTACGTTTTGAGAAAAGAACATCATTAGTTGATAATAAACGATCCATAGAGGATCAAAGCATTGTTAGTATTTGTGTTGTGCTTGTGCTTATAATTCCGCTAAATTGTACAAGTAGTAGAGATTCTCTTTTAGAGTGTTTGTGATTACACATACATTACTAACGATCCAAAGGCTCAAAGATCTATCAAGGTCTAAGTTTCAACAGACGACCTGGACTTACCTAGGCTATATTACACTCGAAAGGGTACACTGCTCGTGTTGTGTTTTTAGTGAATTAACCGGTATTTCTAGTATTACAAATTAAAGCTTTCGACACACATCATATATGATTTTCAAAAAAAAGAAAGGTAGGAATGGATTTTAACAAATAAAAGAGGGGGTGTTCGGAGATGTAACTGTGTGTTTTATTTTAGTTAAAAATGAGTATATAGGCTTAAGTTCATTTATATACCGCAAGTTTCTTGCATACTAAGAGATCAATCTTAGCCACTCATTTTATAGATTTACAAACCCACTTTCATCCTTTTTTTTTTCAACAATTAATATTTCTTAAACCATTAATTTCTAAGCGAAAAAATTACCCCATCGCGATGAGCATTTAGCTATCTTTCTATTAACGGGCACTTTGATATATACTTTCGATAAACGTTTTTCTGTCCTTTTTCTAGTTTTTTGGTCTTTTTTCCTTCTTTTGTTTTTGTTTTAAAAACTTGCATGAAAAATCACATGTGATTAAACACTAATTTGAATATTCGAATACCTAAACATGTAATAAAAACATAACTTTTTTTACAATATTTTAAAAGTTTCATCGTTTTTTCTTGGAAATTAGAAATTGATAGGCTTTCAACCATATATCACACATTATATTTTGAATTGTAGGTTGGCGCAGTTAATATATCAAAGTTTGATAAAACACATAAAATCACATGTGATTTTAACCACTCTCAATTACATGTGATTTTTACAACATGTGATTATAGAAATTTTACAAATGAATTGCTATAATCTATAATTCGAATACAATATGTCGTATATGATTGAAAAGCCACAATGAGAATTTTTAATTGTAAAAAACTGAAAAAGTCTTTGATTTATAGAAAAATACTTATCAATTTTTGTACAGATGTTTAGTGTTCGAACTTTGATATTAGTGTTAACTCAAATGTGATATGTCATGCTGATCCGTGGTTTTGCAACCTTGCAAGAGGTTTACTTTTCAAGGGATCTCGAGAAGCTTGCAATCCCCACCAGGCAGTGTACCTGACCGATGTAGTATAGTGTAGTCAAAAGTACCGGGGGATTGATCGTTCTACTTGAGGAATAGTGTTCTTTAGGATTGAAAACTACTCTATATAGGTCTAAGGGTGAGGGATGATTCTTTTTGTATTTTTTATATTTTCTAAAAGAAAGTAAAAATCTCGGTTTTAAAGGAGTGGGCGGAATTACTTGCTAGTCAACTAACCCAAATAACTACAAATGCAATACAAAATAAAATGACAAGAAAATAAATGTGAGAAAACCTTATATGGAGAAAAACGTGTTTACTTAGGTTTCACTACTCCCTAGCTATCTTTTACCGGTTGATTAGTTAGTTACAATTGCATGGATGATGGGTTGTATTCCTTAATACCATTCGTGGGGGCGTGTACGTCATTCCCCAACTCTATAAGCTTCTACCTCTTCCTATGGTGACACGTTTAGTATCCTAACCATGGCCTCATTAATAGTCACTTATGCAGTAAACACAACCAATTAAATCGTAGTACACATCCAATTCATGTTTCCTAAGACGTTCAAGCAAGTTACCAATTGGAAGTTAGCCGGTTTTCTTAAGCCTAACATTGAAATCACTCATCCACAACAATTAATAACTAACCATCAACCAATAATCAATAGCTAGGTTTCATTACATCTAAGCAAACACAATAAAAACCTAGCCTAGCATGTTAATGTAAAGACAAGCATAAGATAAAATCAAACAACACATAGACATATTGAATGATTAATGGGAGAATTATCTTTAATTAAGCATGGATGAAACAAGGGTGAAAAAACCCTTGATAATACAGTAAAATTCGACCTAGGGTTTATCCCTAAAGTTCTCCAAAAAGTTCCACCGCTGATGAATGAAAATTAGAAAACTATATATAGATTTTACAACTTGACGGCGTCACGTTATAGCCTTTGACGCCGTCACCTCGCCGCCAAAACACTTTTCGGATTGCTCAGATCCACTTCTGACGCCGTCACCCTCTAATTCTTTCTGGGCCGTCTCTCTTTAACTTATAACGTGACGGCCTAGGCGTCACAAAGCGTGACGCCGTCACGTGTTAAATCATATAAACTCCCTGGCGCGTCTCGTGTAACTTCATATCCACCTCTTTGTCAACATGTGACGCCGTCAGCTTGTAAAGCGTGACGCCGTCATCTTGTAAAGCGTGACACCATCAGGCACAATTTCCAGCATATTTTGAGAGTTTGTCGTTTTCTTCACTTTTATGCTCCAAAAACGTACAAAATGCTTCCTTTTCCAGATTTCTTCTCCAACGTACCTAAAATGAGAAAAGGAACAATTTAAGGCAATATTTGATCAATTAATTACGGATTAGGGCTTAAATGACCCCTAAAAGCGTAAAACTTTTTGCCTCATCAAATACCCTTACACTTGAGATTTGGTTGTCCTCAAGCAAAAGCGCTTTTATTCTAATCAAAATACAAGTTAGGGGTCATTTAACACTAATATAAAAGTAATTACAACAAATGATCCTTCCACTTTAATCAAAATAAGCACGGAAATCATACACTAGCACCTCACAAATAGTGTTTGGATACTCACATCTCCCGGGTGTTATAAAAGTATATATCACAAATGGTAATGGAAAAATATCACTCACTACATGTCATAGAACATAGATTACCATAGGCTTGGGAAAGGATCAAAAACCTCCACCACTTTGGCGTAAGCGCCTAAGATAAACCATCAAAGAGGTCTTTTAAAGTGTTGTAACGTTAGGTGTAGGGATATGATAAACACGGTTTTGTTGGATAAAGGCAATCTTTATTGGTGGCGAGTTAATCATCTTAATAAATTACATGTACAATGTGGCGTTGCTAAGCCAAGACTCGACTCAACTTAAGCTAATAAAACAAAAATAACAAAAACTTAAAATAAACATAGAAGGAAACGGGATGGTAGTCCGTATGTTTTTTCCACTTTTCTTTTTCTATTTTTTTTCTTTTCTTGATTTTTTTTATTTTTTTCTATTATTTTTATTATTATTACTTTTTTTTGCATACATTCTTGTCCTACCATCCAAAATAATACATCATAGGGGACTCAGTTCTCCCCTTACACGTGAGCTTTTAGATACTTTACAAATAACCATTCTAATGACTCGAATCAAGATAATCAAAACACTTTGAGTACTTTAAAACATTTACGCATACATGGGGGTAATAATTGATGTTCTTCCCCATTACTCCATAACATTAGTACTTACCCATGAGTCCCAATCGTCCCAAAACAATATGTACAAGATATGACTCGACTTAGCAACCATGTAATTAGTTAGATAATTAACTAAGGGTTTAAACAAATGTTGTGTGACAACCGTGATTTTTACAGGTTAGTTTGACTAATAGTCTCTAGTCGTTTAACTTTGTTTGGTGTGAATTGAGTGTTTTATATGGTATATGTGTGTGACATATATTATAAGTATGATAAGTTTGAGCGTGGCACTAATTCCCTTTGCGTGTAAGTTGTCTTTATGATTTGAGTGGTGTTGAGTTTGGGTAAGTTTATTTTGAACACCTTTGTGGTGTAGAAATGAGTTGTGTAGTTTTGGTGTTTTGCGGTTCTGCGTAACAAGTCTTCGTTCAAGTATTTGAGCGCTAGTAAGTTACGAGAAGGTTGTTTTCATGAGCTATATTTAAAAAGAGTGTGAAATTCTATTTTTGGAAACTTTATTTTGAAAATGATTATTTTCCGAGTCATTGTAAAAATTAAAGATGGTTGATTAGTTAGTTACAATTGCATGGATGATGGGTTGTATTCCTTAATACCATTCGTGGGGGCGTGTACGTCATTCCCCAACTCTATAAGCTTCTACCTCTTCCTATGGTGACATGTTTAGTATCCTAACCATGGCCTCATTAATAGTCACTTATGCATTAAACACAACCAATTAAATCATAGTACACATCCAATTCATGTTTCCTAAGACGTTCAAGCAAGTTACCAATTGGAAGTTAGCCGGTTTTCTTAAGCCTAACATTGAAATCACTCATCCACAACAATTAATAACTAACCATCAACCAATAATCAATAGCTAGGTTTCATTACATCTAAGCAAACACAAGAAAAACCTAGCCTAGCATGTTAATGTAAAGACAAGCATAAGATAAAATCAAACAACACATAAACATATTGAATGATTAATGGGAGACTTATCTTTAATTAAGCATGGATGAAACAAGGGTGAAAAACCCTTGAAAATACAGTAAAATTCGACCTAGGGTTTATCCCTAAAGTTCTCCAAAAAGTTCCACCGCTGATGAATGAAAATTAGAAAACTATATATAGATTTTACAACTTGACGGCGTCACGTTATAGCCTTTGACGCCGTCACCTCGCCGCCAAAACACTTTTCGGATTGCTCAGATCCACTTCTGACGCCGTCACCCTCTAATTCTTTCTGGGCCGTCTCTCTTTAACTTATGACGTGACGGCCTAGGCGTCACAAAGCGTGACGCCGTCACGTGTTAAATCATATAAACTCCCTGGCGCGTCTCGTGTAACTTCATATCCACCTCTTTGTCAACATGTGACGCCGTCAGCTTGTAAAGCGTGACGCCGTCATCTTGTAAAGCGTGACGCCGTCAGGCACAATTTCCAGCATATTTTGAGAGTTTGTCGTTTTCTTCACTTTTATGCTCCAAAACGTACAAAATGCTTCCTTTTCCAGATTTCTTCTCCAACGTACCTAAAATGAGAAAAGGAACAATTTAAGGCAATATTTGATCAATTAATTACGGATTAGGGCTTAAATGACCCCTAAAAGTGTAAAACTTTTCGCCTCATCAAATACCCTTACACTTGAGATTTGGTTGTCCTCAAGCAAAAGCGCTTTTATTCTAATCAAAATACAAGTTAGGGGTCATTTAACACTAATATAAAAGTAATTACAACAAATGATCGTTCCACTTTAATCAAAATAAGCACGGAAATCATACACTAGCACCTCACAAATAGTGTTTGGATACTCACATCTCTCGGGTGTTATAAAAGTATATATCACAAATGGTAATGGAAAAATATCACTCACTACATGTCATAGCACATAGATTACCATAGGCTTGGGAAAGGATCAAAAACCTCCACCACTTTGGCGTAAGCGCCTAAGATAAACCATCAAAGAGGTCTTTTAAAGTGTTGTAACGTTAGGTGTAGGGATATGATAAACACGGTTTTGTTGGATAAAGGCAATATTTATTGGTGGCGAGTTAATCATCTTAATAAATTACATGTACAATGTGGCGTTGCTAAGCCAAGAGTCGACTCAACTTAAGCTAATAAAACAAAAATAACAAAAACTTAAAATAAACATAGAAGGAAATGGGATGGTAGTCCGTATGTTTTTTCCACTTTTCTTTTTCTATTTTTTTTTCTTTTCTTGATTTTTTTTATTTTTTTATTATTTTTATTATTATTATTTTTTTTGCATACATTCTTGTCCTACCATCCAAAATAATACATCATAGGGGACTCGGTTCTCACCTTACACTTGAGCTTTTAGATACTTTACAAATAACCATTCTAATGACTCGAATCAAGATAATCAAAATACTTTGAGTACTTTAAAACATTTACGCATACATGGGGGTAATAATTGATGTTCTTCCCCATTACTCCATAACATTAGTACTTACCCATGAGTCCCAATCGTCCCAAAACAATATGTACAAGATATGACTCGACTTAGCAACCATGTAATTAGTTAGATAATTAACTAAGGGTTTAAACAAATGTTGTGTGACAACCGTGATTTTTACAGGTTAGTTTGACTAATGGTCTCTAGTCGTTTAACTTTGTTTGGTGTGAATTGAGTGTTTTATATGGTATATGTGTCTGACATATATTATAAGTATGATAAGTTTGAGCGTGGCACTAATTCCCTTTGCGTGTAAGTTGTCTTTATGATTTGAGTGGTGTTGAGTTTGGGTAAGTTTATTTTGAACACCTTTGTGGTGTAGAAATGAGTTGTGTAGTTTTGGTGTTTTGCGGTTATGCGTAACAAGTCTTCGTTCAAGTATTTGAGCGCTAGTAAGTTACGAGAAGGTTGTTTTCATGAGCTATATTTAAAAAGAGTGTGAAATTCTATTTTTGGAAACTTTATTTTGAAAAAGATTATTTTCCGAGTCGTCGTAAAAATTAAGG
>LBNU01026396.1:31341-75692 GCA_014162995.1 Artemisia annua | reverse complement strand
AAGCCCTTGAACAAGACCAAGTTTAGAAAGCTTGTTGATGGTCTTGAAAGTCACATGAGCCATCCTTCTGTGCCATTTGGTAGATTCATCCATGGAAGCTTTAGCCACCAAACATGTTAGATCACTGCCAGGTTGTACCTCATTCATGTTGAATGTGTACAAATTATTGCTTCTTGGAACTCTTAGCAGAATTGGTGTAGCTTCTGGAAGTTTGAAGTCTTTGTTAAGTACAAGACATTCATTCTCAGAGAAGAAAACTTTGTTCTTTTTATCACAAATTTGTGATACTGAGAACAAATTAAAGTGCTGCAGTTCCTTCACATAAAGTACATTTTCAAAATCCAGCATGCGTGTTCTGATAGTTCCTCTCCCTGTGATTCTACCATTTCCTCCACCATAGGTCACATTGCCTCCACCTTCTATGGGTACAAAATTAATCATCTTTTCTCTGTTCCCTGACATGCTCCTTGAACAGCCACTATCTACTATGCCAACTTCTTTACTCAGTAAGGGATGATCCTACAACAACAACAACAAAAAAATATACAAAATATAAGTACACTTTGGAGACTCAAGTCATTACTGACTTGAGCCTGCCTTGCGGATCATAAGAGGTAGGCCATGTAGATGTATAAGATCCACCATTGTTCTTGGATCTTCTTTGAAAGTTAGATCCCTTGTTAGTCCAAGAACAACCTGCTGAGGGCTTAACAACAATATCCTATGGGACCCCCAACCCATATACATAGGGTGATAAAAACTAGGCCAATAACCATCCTGATAGTAAGGAGAAATAGGGCTAGGGAATGGTCGTGCAACTTTTCTTCTCCTGTATGATGGAAAAGATCTGTCAGCAGGAACTGATGCATCAGCAGATGCTGATGTATCAGCAGAATTGTATCTGCTGGTAGATTGAGTTGCTTGTGGAACATAAGATGGTATGTCATTAACACGTGTCCACATTGGTCTAGGTTTCTTAGCACATTCACCCATTCTTTGCTCATGAACATACAATCCTTAATTAAATGAGATTTACTTCCACACACAAAACATTTCTTCTTTTAAGAAGATTTATTAAAAGTGAAAGTTGTTCTATTAAAAGCATTCAAACCATTAACATTAATAGAATTGTTTTTGACAGAATTAACATTATTGTTTTGCAAAGAATTAAATAACAAGTCTTCAGAGGAAACTGTCTTTGAATTGGATTCGTCAGCAGCTACACTTAGAGGCTTGTATGGAGACTTGGGTGAAGGCTTGGGTGCGGTCTTGGGAAGGTCTGACTTATCACTTGAATCACAACTTGTATAGGCAGTAGACCCTTGGTCAGACGACTTGTCACTGTTTGAACAAGAGACAAAGTCAGCAGAATTAGAAATAGGGTCAATTAAGTCACTTGACTTTTTGCCATAAAGATGATGTGATCCATCAAAGTCAACTGTGATGGACAAGTCAATGGGCATGTGTTCACCTCTAATGGGACCATGGACAGCATGTAAAGAGCCTTCTTTAACAAAGTTAGCTAATCCTGCTGGTGTAGATTTACGACTATCATTCCTAGCTTCTAATCCTACATATTTTTGAAAACCTAATCCTATACTAGAATTTACAGCCTGACAACCATACAAACTACTAGCTAAATTATCACCTGATATTTACCACTTCTTATGTGTAGCTATTTCAGTATCTAGCTTCTCTTGAAGATCTTGTTTATCAGATTCTAACTTAGCTTTCACCTTTTTAGTATAGATTAACTCATCTTGAGCACATTTTAAGTCCTGTTTTAACCCTTTTATTTCCTCCTCATAAGCAACTTGATTCTTCTGGAACCAAATCTTTTGTTTTTCTACGATCCTTAAACCATGTTTATATGATTCAAGGTCTTTATAACACTCATTATATTTAGGTTTTAACTCATCATACATTTCTTTAAGTTCATTATATCTCACACTACAACCAAACACACAGTTATGTACCTGAGAGATGCCCATAAGAGCAACTTGATCATGAATATCCTCTGAAGTACAGCTTGCCAGCAGTCCACTCTGATCACTATCACCATCACTTCTCTCATGAGCCTTCCAGTCAACATGATCATCCAAAGTGATCAAGGCTGTGGGATATCCAGTTTTGGCAGTATCAACTTCCCCTTGTTTCTGCTGATAGGTAGAATACCTAACCTCATCAGTAGATTTCCTGTCCTTGCATTCTCTGGAGAAGTGACCCATTTGACCACAAGTGTAGCACTTGATCTTCCTTCTGTCAAACCTAGCTGAATCCCTGCCATTGAAACCAAACTTCCTCCCAGCCTTTTTCTCAAATCTCTTGATGCTCAATGAGAGCATAGCCACCTGCCACTTCAAGTTCATCTCTTCCATATCCAATGGATCCACCTGTTCAAAGTCCTCATAGGAGAGTTGCTGCTGAGATTCACAATCAGCAACAAAAGAGTGAAGTACATCTTCCAACACACTACCAGAAGAATGTGATTTGGTTGGTGTGTATGAAGATGATGCAGATGAAATTGGACTTGAACTAGGAGGCATTATATTGGATGTAGAACCAACAAAAGCTGAGTAATTTGGAGTAGTTGAACGAATAGGACTTTTGACATCTGGTTCAAGAGTTTTGAGCTTGTTGTATAAATCATCAAAACTCATCATATCCAATCCACCCTTGGCTTTGAGTGCAATACTTACTTGAAGCCATGATGGAGGCAAGGATCTTAAGAATTTAGCATTGCAATCTTCATTGTCTGGCCTGGCCTTCAGCTGATTCAATTGGCTCAGAATTTTATGAAATTTGTCATAACCCTTGTGGATACCCTCTTCCTCAGTGATCTGAAATTCTTGAAACTGCTGCTTCAGCATCGACTTCCTCATCCTTCTTGACTCATCATTCCCACCAAATCTAGCTTTGATTGCCATCCAAAGATCCTTTGCATCAGTCATGAAGTCAAAGTCACCCAAGTGATCTGGTGGTATAGCTTGAAGAAGAATAGTTTTCACTTTATTTTCCCGCTGAAGAGCAAGAACCTCTTCAGCAGATGTAGGATCAAGATAGTATATTCTACCATCTGAGTCAGTGTCAGTCCTCTTTGGGCTGTTACCTTTAAGGACCACCTTCCAAAGATTGTGATCAATGTTGGTAATCCAGTTCTGCATCTGCATCACCCAGAGTTCATACTCTTCTTTCTTAAGGTAGGGGAATTTTGCATTGCTGTTAGTGAGAGTGAGGTGATGAAGGGATGCTGTGTTTTGATTGTGTGTTGTACCTGAGTTAGTGTCAGATCCAGGCATGATGTAAGTTTGTTTTGTTGAGGAGTGTGTAAAAAGTTGATGTTCTTAGTATCACAGAGACTCTCCCGAGGCTCTAATACCACTTGTTGAAACTAAGACCCTTGATAGATCTTCTAGCACTCTGAATCGTTAGTAATGTTTATGTAAACACAAACACCCTAATAGAAAGTCTCCAAATCTTATATTCTTAAAGCGGAAAACAAATATAAGCAATAACAAAGAATACTAAGAACGATTGATCCTCTATGGATCTTTTATATAATATAAACTTGTTTTTCAAAGCTCGTCCATAGAACATAAACTTATGTTCCTTTTATAGACAAGGAACCCTAACTCTAAACCGTTTCACAAGAAACGTATATTCTATAAACTCTAAATGATATGCATTATCTTTTCCTAATATTACTCATGCATATCCTAACTATATTACAAAATACGCGGTTTAACTATATCCGCAGAAACTAAATATGCTGAAACTTAGTCTTCAGCAGCAACACTTCTTCAGCAGAATCTATCTCTTCAACAGATTCCATCAGCATGTTCCATCAGCAGAATTCTCACTTAGCAGAATTCCCAACAGGATGCCCTCAAGAAGTCTTACAATAGGTATACCGAGGTATACCCACAATTCAGGAGTATCACTCCACGACTGTAGACCGTCTGAGACCACTAAGCGTAACCCTCAAGGGATTACCGAAGTGACCTGCTTTCAGGGCTGTTTGATGTTAACCTTGGCAGGAATTTCCATTCAATCACTGAGAAACACAATTGTGAATTCTCACATAAATGTTCTGACAGATTGCTAAGATCTGCGTAGGACTCTATTATTTACAACTAGTGTCCTTAATGTTGAACAACCAGTGTAGAAGTATTAAATGTTCCTAGGAGATCTTTTGATGTATCTCGCGGCTCTAGACTCGATAAGTGCATATTTAGTAGTCGGAGACTGGGACGGTGTCTCCTGTTTCAATATCGACATAACTCGTAATGAGCGGTCGATAGATTATGCAGGGTTCCCTATGTGAATGAATCAAGTCCTTTTGAGAGAACTTGAGTAGCTTAGAAGGTTAGGTGCATTGCGTCACTGGATCCATGACGTCTTTGTCTTCAATACCGGTGTCAGCTTAGTAACAACCAGTGGCATATGAGTTGAACCCGGTTTCTGCCCTAAGGTTGAACTTATGGAGGGGTATTTCTTTTCACCCTTTTCATTTACTTTGCTTTTTAATTCTTCAACCCCTTCTTTCTCCTTTCATTCTTTACTCCTTTTTTACTAAGGATTTCTAGTTCTAAACTATTGTGTTGTCCTTGGGTAGATCCCTCCGGCTCTGGCGGATCATAGGACGTATTTCCTAATCTTAGTCACCTTATAACGCCATGACTATCCTATGTTGCCATAAACCATTCATTTGAAAATCTCTCAAAGTGTTCATGATTATAAAACATATTTTGTTAAAACTTTGAGAGTTTTGTATTTTCAGAAAATAATCCCTTCACATGTGCTCATAATTGTTTAAGAGAAATTTGCACATGTAGGGTGGAGTTCGCACTTTTTGAATTGATCGACTTTCAGTGAACAAGACCGACTCGAGACACGTTTACATCACTAGTTAGACTAGCTTGAAATTATTACTCAGCCTAATCAAGTTCACATAAAGTCTCTCGAAATGGTACATTCTACTCGGACAAGTCCTTTCGATTACTGACATTTGAGTTTCGTCAATTCGTTGGTTAAATCTGAGTCGAGCTCATGCGAGATTCCATTCATTTGTTTACCATATTTTAATCACTTCATATTCTCCCCCTCAAAAATAGCATATTGATGTTGTTTTTGAAAATATGCTTTTTGAGGTTTACAGGAAGAATCCAACAAGAACTTTTTCATCTTGAACAAAGATAGTTTCAAATACTCCCCTTAAAATAGTGAAATAACCTTTTGAGATTTTGATTTACGAGAGGGAATACTTGTTCTTTTGAGCATAATTATGAAAAATTTTGAAAATTTGATTAATTCTACTCAAAAGTAAGAAGCATTCGCTCCTTATGTTAGGATTGAGGCATTAAAGCATACCCCATGGTCCTTTAATTACAAAGAACGGGTTATACACTGTTATGTGTGCACAAGCCATAATAATAATCACAAATCAATCAAAATATGTTAATACCCGAAGCTTACTTCAATCATCGTTACCAAACTCTGTAAAGACTGGGTCAGGTCGTTGATAAAGCCTTGATGAGGCGAAAAGTGTTATGCTTTTAGGGGGTCACTTAATCCCTAATTTGTAATTATATGATCAAATATTGCCTTAAATCGTTCTTTTTGTCATTTTAGGTACTTTCAGGAGGAATTCTCAAAAACATTGCATTTTGGACGTTTTTGGAGCATAAAAGTGAAGAAAACGACAAAGTCTCAAAAGCATGCTGGAATTCCTACCTGACGGCGTCAGGCTTTGGATGACGCCGTCACCTTAGGAGGAAGGAGTGGATTCAGACTCTACTAGACGACCAAGGAAGGAATTATCACTTTTACACCTGACGGCGTCAAGTGATACACAATGTAGGTCGTCAGGTGTTAAGCTAAAGAGAGATGGCCCAAAAGGTTTATAGAGTGACGGCGTCAGAAGTAGATCTAGGTGATCCGAGAACCCTAGACACGGCGAGTTGACGGCGTCAGGATCTATAACCTGACGCCGTCAGAATGTAAATTCTATATATACTTTTCTAATTTTCATTCATTAGTGTGTAACTTTTGGGAGAACTTTAGGGATAAACCCTAGGTCGTGTTTTACAGTATTTTCAAGGGTTTTTCACCCTTGATTCACTCATGCTTAATTAAAGATAAGTCTTCCTTTAAATCAATCAATATGTCTATGTGTTGCTTGATTATATCTTATGCTTGTCTTTACTTTAACATGCTAGGCTAGGTTTCTCTTGTGTTTGCTTAAATCTAATGAAACCTAGCTATTGATTACTTGTTGTTGGTTTGTTATTGATTGTTGTGGGTGGGTGATGTCGATGTTAGGCTTAAAAAAACTGGCTAACCTCCTATATGGTAACTTGCTTGAACGTCTTAAGAAACATGAATCGGATGTGTACTATGGTTATTTGGTTGTATTAATGCATAAGTGAATTCTAGTGATCTCATGTTAGGAGCTAGTAGTCGGCTCGACATAGAGTGAAGTAAGATCTTATTGAGTTAGGGAAGATCGTACACGGCCCTACGAATGGTTTAAAGGAATACAACCAGTCATCCACACAATTGTAACAAACCAATTAACCGGTTAAAGATAGCTAAGGAGTAAGTAAATCTAAGTAAACACACTTTTTCCATATAAGTTTCACAACCAATTTACTTTTCTTGTTAATTTAATTTATTTGCAATAGTAGATATTTGGGTTAGTTGACTAGCAACTAATTCCGCCCACTCTTCCAAATACCCGAGATTTTATTTGCTTTCATAAAATATAAAAATACAAAAAGAATCATCCCTCAACCCTTAGACCTAAATTAGAGTAGTTTTCAATCCTAACGACACTATTCCCCGAGAGAACGATCAATCCCCCGGTACTTGCCACTACCTATACTACATCGGTCAGGTACACTGCCTGGTGGGGGTTGCAAGCTTCTCAAGATCCTTTGAGAGGCAAAACCTACTGTGAAGGTTGCGAAACCCATGCATCAAGCCTGATCGAAAAAGATGGTCTGGCACCAACGTAGCTCTCAAGTCGTCTGATCTGGTCCCTCCAAATCAACCTTTCTTCAATCTTGTGGATGAAGTTGCGAACCTGCCTTCTTTCACTGGAATTCCACTTAGGAGGTTTCCTCTTGTTTTATAAAGTTTGATGTCCTTCAACCTGTGGTATAGATGGAGGACACTTGTCAATTGATGAGTGACTTTTTACACTTTTTAGAATCTTATCACTTTGCAATTGATCCGCAACCAATGGTGTAAATGGTATGTAGTTTAAAAACATGGTGAAGAGTAGTATTGCATGGTTTCCGACCATGTTACCCGGAAAAAAACAAAACAAAACGAATGTAAATAGGTGCATTATTCACACATGTAAATTTTTACTTAATAATTTTCTTTAAGAATTCTCGTGATTCCACGGGTCTATAAATACATATAATCTTATTGCTAACTTCATTTTTCGCTTACTTTTGTTTTTCTCAAACTGTTAGGTGTTTACGGAATGAGCATGGGCTACTCGAATGTTAGACGTTGACCGCATACTTTTCGTATCTAAGATTATCCACCTCTGAACAAGAAAATACATGCAAGTTATGTATCTTAATAGTTATAATCCAATCTCTTTTTTTTTTCCGCTTCATTCAAATGTTAAACTTATTATTCTCTTCATGAAATGATGAAACCGTTGTTGTTTCTTACTTTGTCCGTGCACATAACTACATAATGAATGATTTCTTTAAAAAAATTTGTGATTCCATGGGTCTATAAGCTATTAGGTTTTCACGGAACAGACATTGGCTATTAACTTGATTAGCGCTCACATACGTCGTTTGCTGTTCAAGACCATAAATTTGGAGACAACATCGCATAGACGTTTATTATTTTACAAACTCAATTATTTATCGAATTCACTTACTATCTCATTATTTCTTTCAAATATTAATGAAACATGTTTACGTTCGTTGTTTATTTTATTCACACACATACCTTCTTACAAAGACTTCTTTAAAAAACCCTGTAATTCTACGGGTCTTTAAGCTAGTTATATCATATACAAACGCTCCCTATTTTCATAAAAAGTATTAGACCGATTCTCTAGCTTATTCACATCATTTCACTATCGTCATTTACTTTGATCTTCATATAAAATTGTATTCCTTAGGTTTGAAAATAACTCTCTTGACATCTTTTGTTTGATGGTTATAAAAATTTTACAAAGAATTGTCTATATACTACATTTCTCAAATGAAACGACGTCATTTCATGTGAGTAGTAGTACTAGTAGCTCGACCTAACATCCAAATTAGCCCAACTGAAATGTTGTCATGCGTTGGTTTCGTTTAATAAAAGAAATATTTCCAAAACTGCCTCATAAACTATGTAACAAGTTAAGAAAACTGCTCTGAAATTTTTACTATTTACGACTTTTTTATATAACAAACTTTATTTATTAAATATCTAGCAATTCTTAGTAAAAAGTATACCGATGAAAAAGGCCTCTCGATTATGAACAAAACGAATCCAATATTGATATGCTTTTAACAAACGTACGATTTTATAAAAAGTGTTCAAGTTTGCCAAAAAAAAATGTCACGACATCCACCATCTATTTATGGTTTTTTAAATAACAAACTTTATTATCAAATATCAAACGAATATCTACTGATTTTCTTATAAAAAAATATGTTTTTGAAAAGGCATTATTACAATACTCTTGACTTCGTACGATTTTAAAATGTTAAACTAAAAAAATCATATAAAAAGATAATTCTGCAAAAACAAAAAAAAGACATACATCGACAACAAATTGACCCCGTCACAACGCACGGGTGCCTGTCTACTCGTTTTGTATTCATTAATGGCGTATAAAATTGGTAAAGAAAAAGCTACATGGTTTTGATTACCATTATTGGTTTTATAAACCAGGGTTGTCAAAAACATGGTTTAAGTCAGATACTTCAAACATTAAAACATATCATGTTCTCTTAAATATTTACTCATTTTGTTAAATTGATTTCAAACATACAATACTCATCCAAACTACTCCAATATGGTAGTTATAAATAATTATGATCTAACACCCATATTCAAAGGAAAGATGAATTACAACAAGATATTTATGCATTAACTTGAAAATCTATTTAACTTGGAGATTATTTATACATGGCATCATATTGACTATTTTTTTCTAAACAACAATATGTATTTAAATTCTCATTTCACAAATCGGTGAAGGAGCACCGAGCATACAAAATTGGCCCCTCATATAGGAAAGAACATGCCAACTACAATAGCTTAGGGCTTGTTTGTTAATTTTTTTATTAAGTCATGTTTAATTAAGAGATGACTTAGTATAGATAACCTCAGTTTTATTACTTAATATTTTAAGTCTTCTTTCTCTATTAAGTCACAACCAAACAGTTTTCATATGACTTAATTAATTCAGTTTATTTCATATTAAGTCATTTTATATACTAACAGTACCTCAGACTCTCAGAGTATTAATATATATAGTAAATTGAATCAGACACGACGTCGTGTCATTGCCATGTGCGGCCTGATTATTTTGATGCCTGGGCTTCTTCTTTTTTTTTTTATTTTTTTGGCCTGGTTCATGCGGCCTGATCCATTGTTATTATATTACATATATTCCATGTTCTACAGCATTGGGCCACAAAGTAGTAAAATCCAATTTAACATACGTGGATCTTTATAGGTGATTTAATATATCAAGAAAGCTTTATACAAACAAATCAAGAAAGCTTTATACAAGCAAGAAAGCTTTATACAAACAAATTAAAAAGGCTTTATACAAGCAAAGAAGTAAAATCTAATTTAAAATGCGTCATTACAAGAAAAATATATGTTGTATATTTGAGCAATTAGGCATTTTATTAATGTTATGTGAAATACAAGATTGCTCATAAACACAATAAATAATATTAACAGAAACCACGATGTCTGGCCGCAACGCGGCCCTCCGGCGCCTTTCTCGTTTATTACTAATAAGATTAGTGATAAGAAACAACAATTTAAGGTTATCGGGCCAAGTATAGTGTATGGGCTGAAAAGGGGTGTGGGCTTAGTTCAGAATCCATATCTTATCCTTCAGTGGAATTTAACAATGCTGTTAAGTCTTAAATGTTTCCTTGTTACATCATTTCATCCGACTAATGTTGAAATCTATCTACATTCATAACTATAACATGGAAAGATTGGTATGAAATATACTTTGCATCAGAAACATAGTTAATGTTGCGGTTAAGGAAATCCGAAATCGCTTGTCGTGAAGCATGTCGCAAGATGTTGCTTACACGTTATGATTTAGCTAATACTGATATTTCAAAGAAGTATAGATTTGCAAGTTTTACCAATTGTTCTCACACGATTTTGTTAAATGTTATACTTATAACTTATATAATCCGCATATGTGCCACACCATCTATATAGAAAACTAGACTTCTATTCAGTAACATAATACGGAGTACTTCACTAACATTTGCCTTAAAGTTTCATCATCAACTAAGTGACAGATAATTCATGGGCACCTTGGATTATTACGACTACCCGGACCTCCGTAATAGAACACAGGTTCGGGTACATCATACTTCCGTAAATACTGATCATAACAATCCCACTCATCACTGCTAGTAAAAAAGTATTCGGGGTGCTTTAGTTCATGAGAATTTTCTTCTATCAACATTTTGCTGATTGTTCCTGCACCCCCAAAAAAGTCAACAGTCTGTCCACTGCCCATTGCGGTTGATGTGTGCCCCGGATGGGTTCCAACTTTTGGGCTACATACTTCACCTCCCCACTGGACTAACGTTCCTTGAGATTTTAGTCTTGAGAGAATCTCTCCAGGCCAATATCCTATTTCCACATCGTTGAATGTTAACCACCAGTTATGTTTGTATGGATCCTACACACATCATAAAATTTTACATTTGTAAGAATCTAAGTTTGTAAATAAAATATGTCACACTTGTAAGAAATATAAAAATTGACGTCTAGCTAACTCTTTAACTTTTTTAAATTAAGGAAATGTTATCAAGATAGATAAACCAAATATATCAAAATTCTTACTAACCAGAGAAATTTGTATGGTAATATCAGATCCATAATAGTCAGTAATATCTACGCCAAGAAAGACATCATCGGATATTTGAAAGAATCCAGGACAATTGAGATCAAAGCATCCTGTGTTTTGCATACCATCAACCTGTGTAACACGTCCATACGAAAGCTTATTAGCGGTTAAATATATAGCCTTGATATATGCCTCATAAATAGTGTTAAACTTACTGTCCAGTATGCGAATAAATGAGTTTTATCATCATTGTAAGCACGTGGATTTACCTGATAACTCAAATATTTTAGTCTATAAAACACTATGACATCAACTAATAAAAGGCGATAAATGTAATGAAGTACTAATACTTACTGCCCATCCTGCTTCTATTGTCTCAAATGATCGTAAAGGACCATTCCTAATCATAACTTGAGAGCTACTATAGTCATCATTCGACTCAACAAAAGGCTTGAACACTTTGATGTTGGCTTTAGATCCTGAGTAACTGAATCCTTCCGTTATCGCCACTGAAAACTATAGGTACATGTTAGAAAAAAAATGAATAAAACATGTGTATGAGATTGATCAAGAAGATTGAGGTTGTAGCATACTGAGTGATTCGCGTTTGTAATCTCATTCCTGCGACGCATTGTATTAGTTGAATAGTTCTTTGATGGTCTACGGATTGGGATTGTTCCGTTTGGGCAACGTCCATACTTGTGCCATGTTTGGGATGGTACCTTGGAGGAACTAACTGAGTTTGGCAATGTCTTCGTTTGTTCACTTGCTGAATACATATGCGACTTCATCTGATAAAATCAACAACATATGATAATATTCTATCAACTAACCAAAGTAGAGACGGACTTAGGATTTCAGAAGGGTGTTGCAATTTTTTTACAAAGAGATCTTGAACAAAACTTTTTATTTTTATCCTAGGTACTAACTAAGTTTTTTTTTTTTGTTCTCTCTCTCTCTCTCTCTCTCTCTCTCTCTCTCTCTCTCTCTCTCTATTGATGTCATGTTCTAACATTATGCGTGTTTAATAGCACGTAATGACTCTTGAGAAAAATATTTTTCAGAATATGTATATTTCAACTTTTTAAAATAATTACATGCGTCGTTGCTATATCTACAATCTGAAAACCCATAGGGCCGTGCTTTCATTTTTATATTTATATTTATGCTAATAATAATTTAGCCGTATTTAATTTTTAAAACCGTGTAGCCACGAGTTAAACTTATAAAGAGGAATAACATAAGTTGTTATTAAATGCGTAAAAATCATATATATATATATATATATATATATATATATATATATATATAGTGTAGCGTTCAATGCAGAACCAAAATTTTGTACAAAACTTTACAGAACCATATAAATCAATCTGGGCCATTAGATTAGTTTGATCAAAGGTTAATATTAAAAGTGACAAAACTGCAATTAAACAAAGATGAGGGTCTTTATGTAATTAATAGAAAACAATAAATAAAGCAAAAAGGGCAATTTAGGTATTTTGTACCCATCCTAAAACTATGCTTGAAAGTTGAAACCGTCTTCTCCTAAAAGAATAATAAAAATAGAAAGGATAGGAAGTAACCACAACCACACATTCTAGATGCACCTACAAAAATGGATGCATCTTCATTCAAATTTTCCCTCCCACATTNACATATACATTAACTTAATATATAACAATAATAATATTTATCAATAACAACAACTTATATATGTCACCTTAACGTACATGTAATTGTTTTCTTTTTTCATTTTTTTTTTTTTCTATTTTCTTTTTTTTAATCTATATTTATCTCTTAAAAGAAGTATGGTTCACCATATGCTTTTTAGTAATATTAAAGGCCATTTCCAATAGACGGTTTCACTTTGATAAATCCTACAAAAACAAAAATTCATTTTATTCAATTTTGTTTTTTACGACTGCTAGACGGTGTTACTCCAATACCTTTCTACCACGAGTTCTATTTGATAGGTGGATGTTTTTTGTGCGACTCAACTACCTTTTTGTCAAGTGTGCACTATATTTGTGTCATATTTTGTTTTTTTTTTATGAAAAGTAGAACCATGTTTGACAACTTTTTTGCTAGACTGACGGTTGTACTTTTTGTGCGACTGGCACCGAGTATTTTTTTTCCCCGGCCGTTTTGTCTTTTTTTTAAAAAAAAATCTCAAAAAAATAAAATATTAAAAAGTTTTGAAATTTTATTTTATTTTTTCAAGAATTTTTTGTCTTTTTCAAAAAATACAAAAGAGTAGCACAAAAATGTCAAGTCAGTCGCACAAAAACATTCACTACCAAATGGGATATTTGGCAAAAAGGTAATGAAGTCGCACAATCTGGTAGTCGCAAAAAATATAATTAGAAACCGCATAATCTATATTGAACAAATTGAAAGTGCGACTGACATGGTTTTATACTTGATTCTAATATTATTAATGAATTAAGTAATAAATTTTTTCAAGTTAAATGCAATTTAAGTGTCTAAAAATTAAAAAGCACTTTAACCATTAAGGTGGTGGGTGAGTCATGTATATATGTTCATGTCATGCTTTATGTATATGTTCATTTCATGCTTTATATATGAGATAAATTTGAAGTATATATTACTATAAAATAATTAATTGCGTTCAAGAAAAGTTAAATAAGCTACATAAAGGACCAATACATATACCTGAATCGTGTGGTTTTTGAGAGCTGGATGGTTAAAAGCCGGTTGTTTGTAGATGTCGACACAATCAATTATTTCTCCACCTTTAACCTATATAAACACTTTTAGTTAGTCATGTACATATTTACAAAGACACGAACCCATGTGAGCTAGAAGTGAGAAATTTGCTAGTAACCATTACTTTTTAAACAAGTGCATGTATACCAAATTCTTTACAAATCACATATGCCTAAAATCAGGGGCGGTACCAGAAAAACTTTCAAGATGAGGCAAATTAAAGTTATAAGTGGGTGCCAGTAGGGTCATGTCAGTGACTCTACCTTTGTTGCTATAATGAAATCGATTTTACTTTTAATGAAAGTGAATTTTTCGGTATTTGTTTGCATACGAGAACCAAAACTAAAAATTAATGATGATATGCACAATATTGAGCACATAATTGCTTTTTCTGATCGATATTAACACAAGTAGTTGAAGCAAAATTAAAAAGTTGGATAACAAAATTTCATAAAATTATAAAGTAGCACAAGAATCGAACATTATATCTCCACGAAAGTGCACATGTCCTTAACCACTTGACTATGATGCAGCTAGTGGATAAATTTTCACAATTATACTGTTTACCCATTTATGGGGCCAAAATGAAATTCTCTAAGCAATTGACATTACTCGAGTCAATTTTGCGGGGCAGCTGCCCATACTGCCCCCATTATGGTACCGCCCCTGCCTAAAATGTAATCAAGATCATGAAATTTCAATCCAACAACAAATACAAACTAATAAAAGAGTATGAGTACATGAACAACTAATGATATTTTGGATCTGATAAAAAAACAAAGACTCAAGAACACGAACCCGAATAGTTTTTGTTGTATGTTTTATAGGAATGCCTGTTTTTTGTGATGTGACAATGGATGTGCATGCTATGAGCAATAAAAAAAGGTTTCTCAACTTGAATGTCATGATATGGATAATGTAAAATTGTAAAAATGAACATGAAGCATGGTGACATTTATATGCAAGTTAACAGTGGGAATGGAATGATCATACTGTGGATGATCAGAATATCAGAGTATGTAATGCATGTAATGTATTTTGACATATTAATACTAGCTTTTTTTTTACCACCTTACTTAAATCTTATAAATGTTACTTTGAATTCTTGGAGACTAACATTGACTTCGAACAGACACGTGAGAAGATGACGCGGAGTTAAATAAAATGATATGTTATGGTCGACTAGCTCAAATGTAGTTAATTAGTGTAACAAAAAATTAATGATATATAGTTTGTTACATAACAATTTACATTAAAAACAAGAATTTATTGTTTCAATTTGTACCGGGACTGAACCAAAACCGGAACTGGAAGAACCGAAAACCGGAAATAAGGAAAATGTGGAACCTGTACGAGAATTTTCAGCAATTTCCGACGTGAACCAAAGTGTTTAAAAAAATTGTCGATCATCATAAATAACATGCTATATCAAGACAAACATACAAAAAATTTCTCCAACAATGCAAATCGTTCCAATAATTCCATTTATTCAAAATGACACAAACAAAAACACCAAATTTCAAAATATAATTTTATAATTATTCAAAAGTATCAAGAACACGCATTTATGTTCCAAACCTCCAAAAACACACAATGCTCCATCACTTGTTTCCCTTCATAATTTCGGTATCGTTTATTTTATCTCATTAACAACCTCGTCATCATTAAAAAGAACTTCAATTTCATCAACATTTATTTCTATTCTCACATTGATATTAAAGTTTATAAATATAAGCGAATTTGTCATATATGAAGGTTTAATTTATATCTCATTAGATCGTAACATGGTATTTAATCAATTATGATTACAATAAAAAGGTAAAAAAATATATAAAGAATCCTTAGTTTCATGCTGGATTAATAATGGTGATGATAAAATTTAAATCTTTGAATAATATTATTAATTGTAAAACACTAAAACTGATAACTTGATGTTATTTGGAATGGATTAAAGGTTAGGGTTTTTAGGTTTTATAATTTTTTGTTACAACTTACTAATGGGTAGGGTTTTTTTCTATTTTCTTAAAAGGATGCATGTAAATCCCCAAACAAACTTTATAAGAGTTCATATTTTCAAAAGAGTCACTTCTTTAAGAAAAGTACTGGAACCGGACAGTTCCGACCCGCATTATCTCGAGAACCGTAAATTAGAATTTTAAGAACAAAGAACTGGACCATGGTTCTAATATACAGCTTTGTTCCTATACGATACCTCGGTTCTTTTGGTTCTTCGATCTTTTTGGACACCCCTAACCTTATGTTATCTTTCTTTGCTCGTATTTAAATCTGTTGAATCTATTATACTTTAATGTAACTAGATTGTGGGAACTAGAAGGGGGGTTGAATAGTTTACCGGTTTTTAGATTCGTTTTACTTTGAGGAAACTTAACGTGTAATCAATAGATATATACTAATATGCAATAAGTAAAGAAGAGTTAAGAACAATCAAACCACAACACAATCGTTTATCGTGGTTCGGTCTACAAGGACTCTTTTTCCTTGCCCTACTCCACGCCCCGAGTANNNTTTTTTTTTCATTTAATCAAAACTCTTCTCAACAATGTTTTAAAACCCGGTTCGACCTGGCCGGTTCAACCGGCTAAACTGGGAACCGGAGGGGTGAACGGACCGTTATAAGCCGGGTTTTGCTTGATGGTTAGGCCGGATTGAACCGTTGGGTTTTAGTCGACCCGGGTCGAACCGCCGAACGGAAACCGTCCGGTTCAAACAAAAAGAAAGAAAATGTAGTAATAGTAGATGAAAGTAATAGGATATGTTGGTTGTGTAATCGGATATGAAAGAAAATGCAGTAATAGTACACCTTCTAGCTTGTAAAAGATTGACCGATTTCGGTTTCTTGTATGTTGACGTAGAGTAGCATCATACGATGGTCGACTTTGGTGGTATAAAATGACTATGTGTGATTGTGTGAGGGTGTGGTGTTTTGTTAGATTTTCTTCAGTTTATAGAAAAGGGAGAAAAGAAAAATGAACCAAATATCAGTTTGGGTGATGACTGATAAAACAAGCCAAGACTCTTTTCAAAGCAAATACCTACAATAGTTGGTTGGAAAAAATGAGTTTTTTCTTATATAATATACAAGTAATTTACATTATCTTTATTGGATGCTAAAAAATTATGGATAATGTTTGACACTTTCTTCCTCTATGGACACTTCAAACTTTAAATATGGGTAATTTTTTTCTTTTGACATAAAACCAGTTTGACCTGGTGGTTGAACCGGTCACTTGACCGGGTCAATAAAAAACTTGCATTTTAAAACATTGCTTCTCAACCTTCTCATTAGCGTTTTAGTTTTCTGTGTGATAACAGATAGCATGCTGCAAATATGGTCGTGTGAACGTGTGTGAAATAAATTAGCACAATCTTTAATTTTTTTTCCGCACTTACACTTTTAACCCTTTTAAATCAGTAAATAAATAATGAACTCGAAAATGACCTTTTTATATAGGAAAATAATTTGCACACTCCAAAATTTGATTGGCACACTCCCATCATTGCAGTAAATAGTTGTATATATATTACAGTATGCTTAATGTACTTATACATTTAGGTGTGTCAATCAAATTTTAAAGTGCGCAAATCAGCTCCTTTTTATATATCCTTTCAAGTTCACCAAAATGGTGAGAATAAATACCAGTGTTGTAAAAGGCGCGAGGCGTGGCCTCGGCGCCACGAAATGGACCAAGGCGTGAGGTCTAGGCGTCGTGTGAAAAGACGTGGACTAAGGTGTGCAAAGGCGCGCCTTTTTGGTAAGGCGTGGCGCCATTTTTAGAAGCATTTAGGGGATTTATGGATTTGGGCTTGAATTTCAAGTATTTGGGTTATTTCTTTCTTGGGCCTCGTAATTTCAAAACTTAATACCTACTTGGGCCTGGTATTTGGGTCTGGCTATTTGAGATTTGGGCTTTAGTATTTGAAATTGCTTTTATAAAATGATATAAAATTATAAATACATAAATTTATAAACATTTTTAGAAGCATATAGGGGATTTATGGATTTGGGCTTGAATTTCAAGTATTTGGGTTATTTCTTTCTTGGGCCTCGTAATTTCAAAACTTAATACCTACTTGGGCCTGGTATTTGGGTCTGGCTATTTNTTCAAAATGACACAAACAAAAACACCAAATTTCAAAATATAATTTTATAATTATTCAAAAGTATCAAGAACACGCATTTATGTTCCAAACCTCCAAAAACACACAATGCTCCATCACTTGTTTCCCTTCATAATTTCGGTATCGTTTATTTTATCTCATTAACAACCTCGTCATCATTAAAAAGAACTTCAATTTCATCAACATTTATTTCTATTCTCACATTGATATTAAAGTTTATAAATATAAGCGAATTTGTCATATATGAAGGTTTAATTTATATCTCATTAGATCGTAACATGGTATTTAATCAATTATGATTACAATAAAAAGAAAAAAAAATATATAAAGAATCCTTAGTTTCATGCTGGATTAATAATGGTGATGATAAAATTTAAATCTTTGAATAATATTATTAATTGTAAAACACTAAAACTGATAACTTGATGTTATTTGGAATGGATTAAAGGTTAGGGTTTTTAGGTTTTATAATTTTTTGTTACAACTTACTAATGGGTAGGGTTTTTTTCTATTTTCTTAAAAGGATGCATGTAAATCCCCAAACAAACTTTATAAGAGTTCATATTTTCAAAAGAGTCACTTCTTTAATAAAAGTACTGGAACCGGACAGTTCCGACCCGCATTATCTCGAGAACCGTAAATTAGAATTTTAAGAACAAAGAACTGGACCATGGTTCTAATATACAGCTTTGTTCCTATACGATACCTCGGTTCTTTTGGTTCTTCGATCTTTTTGGACACCCCTAACCTTATGTTATCTTTCTTTGCTCGTATTTAAATCTGTTGAATCTATTATACTTTAATGTAACTAGATGATTACCTGCATATAGTGGTGAGGGTGTATAGTAGCATTAATTTGCGTTTGCAATTTATTTTGTATGTATATATGTGTATGAAGTAAGTGAGAGTGAAAAAAGTTAATAGTTTAACGCTTAAATTTTAACTTGTTATTAAGTATGCAGTATTTAAATATTTAATATATTGCATTATCTTTTATAAGTAAGGGTATTTTAGTCCTATAATATTAATTATTTTTTAAGTTTAAGAAAAAATGTGACGAAATAATCTGGTGAGAAGAAAAAATAAAATGAAATGAATAAGAATGATTTATAGCCACACATTTTAAATAAGAAAGAGAAATTAAAAGGAGATGCATATAAAGTGTTTGATTGTGTTTTCTTTTCAGCCTTCTCATTTAAACCACTTAAGGGTGGCCTAGTGGTAAAAGGGCTTGTGACTATCACTCTAAAATGTGTCAGGTCTCAAGTTCAATTCCTGCTAGGTGCAAACAACCTTAAGTGGCCACGCCAACCTCCTAAAAATGGAGGGTTTCACCTGGTTTGAGTCTGTGTGGTGGTGGGTTCAAACCCCGTGGATTAGTCGACCAAAAAGTCGGAAACCATGGTTATCAAAAAAAAAAAACTTCTCATTTATTTTTTTTTTTTCATTTAATCAAAACTCTTCTCAACAATGTTTTAAAACCCGGTTCGACCTGGCCGGTTCAACCGGCTAAACTGGGAACCGGAGGGGTGAACGGACCGTTATAAGCCGGGTTTTGCTTGATGGTTAGGCCGGATTGAACCGTTGGGTTTTAGTCGACCCGGGTCGAACCGCCGAACGGAAACCGTCCGGTTCAAACAAAAAGAAAGAAAATGTAGTAATAGTAGATGAAAGTAATAGGATATGTTGGTTGTGTAATCGGATATGAAAGAAAATGCAGTAATAGTACACCTTCTAGCTTGTAAAAGATTGACCGATTTCGGTTTCTTGTATGTTGACGTAGAGTAGCATCATACGATGGTCGACTTTGGTGGTATAAAATGACTATGTGTGATTGTGTGAGGGTGTGGTGTTTTGTTAGATTTTCTTCAGTTTATAGAAATGGGAGAAAAGAAAAATGAACCAAATATCAGTTTGGGTGATGACTGATAAAACAAGCCAAGACTCTTTTCAAAGCAAATACCTACAATAGTTGGTTGGAAAAAATGAGTTTTTTCTTATATAATATACAAGTAATTTACATTATCTTTATTGGATGCTAAAAAATTATGGATAATGTTTGACACTTTCTTCCTCTATGGACACTTCAAACTTTAAATATGGGTAATTTTTTTCTTTTGACATAAAACCAGTTTGACCTGGTGGTTGAACCGGTCACTTGACCGGGTCAATAAAAAACTTGCATTTTAAAACATTGCTTCTCAACCTTCTCATTAGCGTTTTAGTTTTCTGTGTGATAACAGATAGCATGCTGCAAATATGGTCGTGTGAACGTGTGTGAAATAAATTAGCACAATCTTTAATTTTTTTTCCGCACTTACACTTTTAACCCTTTTAAATCAGTAAATAAATAATGAACTCGAAAATGACCTTTTTATATAGGAAAATAATTTGCACACTCCAAAATTTGATTGGCACACTCCCATCATTGCAGTAAATAGTTGTACATATATTACAGTATGCTTAATGTACTTATACATTTAGGTGTGTCAATCAAATTTTAAAGTGCGCAAATCAGCTCCTTTTTATATATCCTTTCAAGTTCACCAAAATGGTGAGAATAAATACCAGTGTTCTAAAAGGCGCGATGCGTGGCCTCGACGCCACGAAATGGACCAAGGCGTGAGGTCTAGGCGTCGTGTGAAAAGACGTGGACTAAGGTGTGCAAAGGCGCGCCTTTTTGGTAAGGTGTGGCGCCATTTTTAGAAGCATTTAAGGGATTTATGGATTTAGGCTTGAATTTCAAGTATTTGGGTTATTTCTTTCTTGGGCCTCGTAATTTCAAAACTTAATACCTACTTGGGCCTGGTATTTGGGTAAGGCTATTTGAGATTTGGGCTTTAGTATTTGAAATTGCTCTTATAAAATGATATAAAATTATAAATACATAAATTTATAAATATTTTGTTGCCGCCTTAAGCACGCCTTAAGAAACGCAAAGGCTTCGCAAAGGCGCATAAGGCTTGAGGCGTGGCTGTGCCGCCACGCCACGCCTCACGCCTTTTAGAACATTGATATTCAGGATGTTGATCAGTTCATTTCTGGGCGAGAATGTGAGATTGTAAAAATGAAAAATCAAATAACTTAGGTGCTATGCCGATGCCTTGATGAAATATGGAAATGTAGAAAATACAGATTAAAAAAACCATCTTGAAACCCGTTCTCAGTCAATTCGGTTAACCAGCACCTTAGCATCAAAACCGGGAACTGAACTATATATAAAGTTGAACTGCATAAGACAATCTTGACCTAAATTGCTCCTAAAAAGCTAAACAAGAAATAAGTCTTGTATGCTTTTTTTTCATATGCCAAGTTCCAAAGGCAAATCGTCTAGGGATAGTTCTGATACAAACGCCTGAGCGAACAATGTGCACCAAATGGCAATACATACATAAATTATTAGCAACTACGCGAACAAAAAGGAAAAAATATTATCTAGGCAGCTGTTTAAGGCAGACGTCGTCTTTGGGTACTTTACCACAGAACCCTTTCTGGGAAAAGTTCTTGATGCATAACCTTCATTATACCAGGGCAGAGGCCCAACTTCAATAAAGTGATCTTTAATCTCTATATCATATAGTTAATAGAATTAATATATTGTGGGTAGGTAAGAGAAAGATGGTGCCAGGGCTGCTATCTGTTTTTGTCTTTCAGCTCTCAATTTTAGTCCCTGCTGACTCATTTCCCGACTTCTTTAAGCTGCCCAATATGCCATTTATCAAGTTTTCTTTGTCATCCTCGGGTTTTTCTGCCACAAACGAGTAACGCTTTGATGGTTTTTGCTTTTGTTCAAAGTTGGTCCCTATAGTATCATTTGCGCCAGCCTCACCATACAATGGAAGTGGCCTAGCCTCACCATACAATGGAAGTGTCGTGTTGTTTGAATCAGACCCATCTGAAGCTATCCTATTGTTGCTATCCTCTTTGTTACTATACCATGAATCGAGTATCTGCAGTAATGAGCTGTCTCCTTCTCTCCTACACTTGGCTTGGTTTTTTGATCCTGATGGGGAACTCTCTTCTTCTGAATCAGAGAGATCATCATCTGACACGAATTCAAAATCATCTTTCTTGGTTTTCAATTGGGCAACGGGTCCAAGTTCTTCCCATTGGTTATCACTTTCATCATCCTTTCTTGAGATTTCAGCCTTTTCTGTACGCAAACCTTTTGATTTATCCCCAGATGAATATATATGATTAGATTCCAGCTTCACCCCGGGCATTATCTGAAGCAGAGTTGCCAGCTTCTGGTAACCAAGCTGTTGAACTTCCAACGGGTAGCCATACTTTTCAAGGAATAATTGTTTGAATCTACAGATATCGAAACCACCTGGATATTCTTTAACCACCTCATCGACAAGCTTCTGACAGTGTCTTAATATTTGACTCCGATTTTTCGGAGAGACTTTCTTCTTGATGGGAAGCATAGAACTTCCAAGTTGGGTGTTTTGTCCTTCTGAATTGCTATTCACAGAATCTTTTGAATTGAAATGTTTGCTGAGAGAGCTGCTTTTTGTTCCAACGACTCTGAATGGATAAGGCTGGGATGGGTTTTCTATCACCCAATTCTTCTCTGAAATTAGCAACTCCACAAGGTTCACCATATGTGATTCACTTAGAGATTGGAGTCGAGAGGGTCCATATTTCTGCAAGTTTTGCACCATCTGCTGCCTATTTGAAACCAACAAGAACACAAAATGGTTCAGTTAGTACTATGCAAGTCGACAAGCTTAGATAATGGAAATCACGTATATAGATTAGCTTATACATCAGAAAATCTACCAAATTGTTATGACGTTAAGGTATAAAAGAAAGTCGATGCTTGAAAATGATGGAAACAACCAGTACCATCCCATTTTTCATTTTTGTCCTGCAACAGCGGATCTAGCAATCCACTAAGATTACTTGATTTTTAAAATTAATAGCACCAAAACCAAGTGTGAATATAATGCAAGGGCATCAACTTCAACTACTCATTCCATATAATATCTCATATTAGTAATGTACTTATGCCAAGATAATTATCATCTTTACACATTTTATAATTTAGTTACCCTTAATTGGGTCAAAGTAAAGCTCATGCTCCAATGTCAACATTGGTCTATAGCATTACCATATTTTTTTGCTTTTCTCACATCTTAATACTACTAGTAAAGTTGGATATAGACTCATTAATAGTATATTGCCTAACTGAAAGGTAAAGGAAAAGAAGACTCTAATTGAATAATGATTGGAGCTAGACAGCTAGTGGCAACCATATTTCTACGATAAATGATTGGGAGACCTAAAATGTATGCGTAAATCTGTGCGGCAACATTTTGTTGGTTGCATCAAATGAACTCACTCCTTCAAAACCAATAAGAACACTGAGTTATTCCCTTGAGCTTACAAAGAAGTGAGCTAGGGTTGAGTTACCTTCTACTGTCATACACCAGTAATAATAAATTGAAGTACATTTATGCTTCTATCTTAATATTATCCTAAACTAAATGACATAGCTGGCACTTCAGTCAAAATTTCGTCATATACAGATGACAGCTCTATATGTAACATGCCTCATGCAAAAGGATCATTGTTTGCATATTTAATCAACAAAATGGTATTTTTGAAATAAAACATTTACATTTGTTAAATTCGCCCGAAGCATATAAATTAACTAAAATGAACACATGGTTTTGGGGGAAGGCAAAAGTCACACATGTCGTTTATGTTATATTACTAGCATTGGTTTGCCTACTTATAACTTTTTTGGGTTATCTATTGATTCTATTCATAATAGGTTATAATAACAAGGCAAGTCATTCTTGTTGCCATCAGCTAGTGCGGTTCTTATTTTTTCAGCATATAACTCAAATCTGACATATTTCCTTCTGTATGATTAAAAATACAATGATACCAATGTTTATGGAACCACTTTGTTCTCATTCGGGATAGAGTGATACAAGTTCATGATTTATGTATTAGATGATACAAGTGCATCATGAGAGTGGTCACTTTGGTCATTTTATAATGTGTGCATAATTGATTACTTGTAGAAAAAGGTGAAGAAAAATGAATTAAATGCACCAAATCCAATATTAGTAAAAAAAAATGTACTTTTTTTTCGTGAACGGCAAGTAATGAATATACTTAACCAATAACATCCACAACAAAACAGTAAATATGTCAAATCATATGCCAACTCAACAATTAATCACCAGGCCACTTGATTTAGCTGTTCAGCCAATGGGGCAATGATTATAGTGAGTTTTTTAAAGTGACATAGTTGATTGATTAACAAGGTCCCACTCAGCTTAACTGGCTCGGTGCAATCTCAGTTTTTGAAGATTGGCCTTACCAATTACAGTCAAAAACTACAAAATTATAAATTGCCTATGAAAAAGCACATTTTGCTAAGCTAAGCCATAACCTAGGGTGTCAAGGATAAGATTTTCCCATTATCTACAATGGCATACTCACAAACACAGAAACTATAACGGAATTAAACAAGAACGCACCTGGTCCTGGACCTAAAAATTAACGCAGAACCTTTGGTGGTTACTAAGTAAGCCAACATGTCATTCCAAAAAGTTTCTGTGAAGATTTCTCGCGCCTCTGAATGACTTGATATCTCCTTATCACTTTTACTGATTTCTGCATTCACATCAACAGAGTTCTTATCACTCTCCCAAAACTTACACCAGCTCACAATCTTGCTAAAGACGCCACGAGGCTTGCTAACTTTATCATCATTTTCTGCAGATTTGCTACCAACTTCTGCATCTTGAGTCACTTCGTTAGTTGATAAAGAAGATGGGGGCACCTTCTCCACATCAGAACATTGATCTTTGGAACGCATATTGTTTTCATCAGCATGTACTTTATCACTGCTATTTTGGGAAGTAGAACATTCGTTATCAGTATGAGGGATGTTCGTTGGATGACCATCATTACCCCAAAACCATTTCCTCCACGTTGACTTGAAAACTCCCACTTCTGGTTCAGGTGTCTTCGTGTTGATAGGATACAACTGACCAGCATTCACTTCACCTTCTTTCGACTGTTCTGAAACTTGCAGTGGCTCTTCTTGTTGTCCACGAGGTTCTTGGGAGTCTGTAGAAAGTTTTTCTTCATTTAATTCCATGGAGGATGATAGTGTTTCCTTCTTAGGGGCCACTGAAGTGTCAGTAGCACCATCTTCCTTTAAAGCAACAACTGGAACCGAGTCTTTTGTATCTTTTGTAGTTTCACTAGGACCAGCAGTCTTATCAGGAGTAGGCATACGTGTATCACCATTTTTGGGGCTAATTCCATGTATTATATATTGACCATCTTTCTGAGACTGAAGTTTTAACAAATTTGGCATGGCCAACAGAAAACGGGAGAACTTTTTATAACCGTAAAAATCCTGCTCAATAGTAAGACTTTTTCTCCCCAACTCAGATCGAAGTTCTGTAATTGAAATCCCTTTAGGATATGAAGTCAATATATTACCTATCGTATCTGAAATTAGCTTGGGAATTGGGCGAGCCTTAATCTCCGAATTTGAGTCAGAAACATCCTCTATTTGCACAAACGAAGGTTGGTTACATACGACAAAAGGGTCTTCAAGAGGAACTCTATAATGGCCATACCACGAAGCAAACGGACCATCTGGAGGTTGGTTGAAATGCTTTCCAGTTAAGCTTTCCCCTTTAACCAATGAAGTCCACTGCCACATGATACTTGCGGCACTACAAAGAACTGCAGGAGCGTTTTCTGTACTAGCAAGCAATATGTTGTAATTATTCATCCTTAATCGGTGTAAAGTGCTAGCAAAATCTCTGTCCCCGGAAATCAAAAGAAGATGAGCGGGTGGTGGATTTTGGGAGACCCAATACATAAGGTCCACCAAAAGAGACCTATCTGCACTGTTCTTACCCCCTGTAAAATAAAATAAAAACGTATCATTACTCGTTCTAGATGTTCTTAAGAAGAATATAAACAAGCTTCCGAAATAAATGGCACAAACAAATTCAACCAGCAAAGATGTACTTTATGTAACTATTTCATCCAACGATTTAATATCACCCATCACTTTGGTATGTGCTGTATAAGTAGTAAACCAAACCCAAAACTAGTGTACCAAAAACAGAAGGCACTATCTACTCGATGTTTTCACACAATTGTGAGATAGAGAAGATAAACTCAAGCAAATAACTCAAATATAACTCTAAAACATGTAGCACGGGTACATGATATGCTCAACAACAGAAATAACATAATGGAACTCGCTATCATATTGTAACATCATAAAAAAAAAAATAATAATAATAATAAAATACATAAATAAATAAAACTTTTGCACCAAATCCATTAAAAATCGCTAGTTCTAATTGGACAGAAACTAAATAAAACTCAAGTAAACTGCTCCATACCACGCTACGAAAGATCATTAACTCCTTCCTATTACATTTCACAATACTTGAACCAAATATGGATCCACAATTGAGAGTTAAGCAACTAAATAGGAATTGCTTATTTTCTAGTGGTCACATTAAACAGCTGTTGGCCCTAGATCAAGACATCAAACTTAATACATGTATCTCATTTTCTTTACGTAACAATAGTATTTTTCTCAAATTTCCGATTGATCATCCTACAATTCATAAAAATGACAAAAGGTGGGCATTTCAAAAGCCTAAATGCTACCACGGACAAGTAAGTTACAATTTTTGTCACCCAAATTAGTGAAAACCAAACCAACACAATGTTCTTCCGTTTTTAGATCAAAACGAACCTACCTCACTATTCCCCTAGAGAACGATCTTCCCCCGGTCTTACCTATACTACACTACAATGGTTAGGTATTTTACGAGAGATAATTATACCGTTGGGAATATGCGTAAGATTGATCCCCGTAGCAGACAAGGCCTCCTGATTAGCCCTAGAGAGCTGCATCACATCGCCGAAAGCCGTGATCGAAATAGGACCTTTAATGCCAGCAGTTCTAACAGCAGCAGTTATAAACTGAGTCACTTTAAACACATTCGCATTATTCGGAACTTGACAGTTTTCAAAGTCCCACCATACTGACACTCTAACATTCCGTACATCTTCTAAATAAGTGCTGCTGCTACTATTACTAGTGCCGCTCCGTCTTGTGTGGTATGATGATGAGGTGGTGAGTTCGTGTGGTGAGGTGGAGAAGTGGCGGCGCGTGGTGTGGAGGATGTGGCGGCGCGTGAGGAGGAGCGTGGTTGTTGAGGAGAGGTGTTTCATGGTTTTAGTGTGTGTTTTAGGGGTGTGCCTCCATTGATGGGAAATGAAAAACCTTGTTTTGAAGGGTAAAACCCTAAGGCACGTGGGAGTCACGTGATGTGTGATTAGAGTAATGTAAGGGTGTGTTTGTTTTATGGAAATGGGAGAAATGGGTTTTATTCTTTAAAAAAGTGTTTGTTTTGAAGGTTTGAAAGATAGAATTGGTAATCAAACCCATGAATTGGGACATAGCTCATACCTACCATAATGGTTGGGTTTTCACTCTCTTGAATCATACTAATACTTATACCAAAGATAGAAAGTAAACATGAAAACTAGTAATAATAAACTGACAATCATTTTTTGAGCTCTTGAAAGCTTAATACATTCATGTCTAGTGAAATTATTATAAATGAAATTAGTTTCTACTAGGAGGGGGGAAAATCAAATAGGAAGAGAAAGTTATTAAATATTTGCAAGTTTATTTTTTTTTTTAAATTGACTTGTACTCACTTCTTGTTATCAGTTAGTTACCACAATTGTACGAGTTCACCACATAAAATTTGATACTTAAACCTATGTATCTATAAAATTCGCAAACCCCTTCCGGCCTGATATATGCTACGCCGATCATATCATCATTCCGTACACAAATCCTACACCGCTTCATCACTCCTCTTGCCAACCCGGCCTCATGCACCCCGCCCCGAACCTCTCCCTTTGCTCTTTTGACCTTTGAAATGATCAGTGTTGTCATTAAGTCGTATATCAACTCTTTAACTATTCATGTAGAATTTGTACATAATTAAGTTTCGCATTTCGACCTCATTACCATAACAACAGCTCTAATTGTACGTATAGAAAGTTATGATTACATAATTATAAATACTGTGTTTTATACGAGTAGTGAACAATAAAATATAAGTTGACAAAAACATGTTCTCTAATGTCAAAAGGTTAAAAGTCACTCAAACTAAATTAAGCTTGCATAGAAAATAACCAACCATATTACTTCAAAATGTAGTTTATCATATGAAAATATTGTCCACTTAATATATTTAACATGTTAATTATATGCAAAACTGAAAAAGAAATAAAAAAAACAAAAAACAAACTTGCAGGTCGGGTTCAACACTTTGACGGTGTGACCCGTCCTAAAAGTAGGTTACTTTTATAGACCAAACCATCTGCACTTTTCCATTTAGTCGCATCATATTTAAAGTAAAGCAGAACTGATAAAAGCAATTGCTTAGCATACAAAAAATTGAATTATCCGGTAATAGGCGACAACGTCGGTTTGCCAGATGCCAACCACCATTACACTATGGAGCAATTAACAGATTTTCTCACATCATGTTCAAAGAATGATTCATATACATGTCTACTTTCCAATTCCAAGTTCTTTCGTGAGATCTCTTGTGAGGCTAAATTGCATTGTGTTGTGCCATGGGAACAATGTACGGGTAACTGGAAGCTTCCTTCGTAGCTCCTGCATTCACAAGTTCCGATCATCTTATAACATCAAACACACCCATTAAATCCACAGATTTCACACACAATAAAATATTATGCAGCAGAGATTTACAAAACTATTGTCATGGTACCTAGAAACCAGATAATTTCCTCAATAATTTCTTTCAGTTTTATTAGTTTGGACTGATGATGAAAAAATGGGCAGGCTGCATATGGGTCAAAATGGGTTTGGTCAAAGCTGGGTTATTCAGGTTGGACCAACCCACAAACACGAATTTATTCTCTGTTCCTATGTTTTGCAATTCATAAACCATTATTGTGTTATATAAGATAGTAAAAAGCTACATTATATTTTTAAAAACAGCATATATGAGATTTTATGCATTTGATTACATACTGCAATCTGTATGACTTTTAACCAATTTAACATGGTTTGTTCTTTGTTTAATGGTGGTTTGCCTTAACCCATTTTACCCTTCAGAGATAAAACCAAACCCAAATTGACCAATTTGTGAGCAACTGGGGCAAGGCTAGGACCTCTTGTATGTATTCAGACGTTATATAGATATAAAAAATGGTCTACTATCAATGTTCAAAGAGAAAAACATACCTTGAACGTAGAATCCGGCAAATTGGAATAAGATGCCTGTCATCGTGCAAATGTTAGCAAATAAGTCTACATTAAAACATGAGTAAATTACTAAACAGATAAACAGTCCTGTGGTTTGGTAAAATAAAAGGGTCTCACATAAAGGGTGTTAACCTTTAGCCGTTGTTTCACCCCACGCCCCAAACATTAGAGCAATTCGGTGTTTTCACCATCATCGACTTCAATCCCTAGTTTCCTTTTGAAATTTGAACTTATATCTTATATCTTATACTCAAATTCATATACTCAAGAACACACACATAAATCTCATATAACCCTTTTTTTTTATCAGAATCCTGTTTCTCGTTACGATTAGGCTAACATCAATAAAAAATAATATCCAAAAGTTCAAAATATTCATCTTTGTCCAATTGTCCTAACTTCACAAAACAAAACCAAAACCAATAACCCTTCCAAGTGAAAACCAAGTTGATGTACAAAATCGGATACAAAATAATTAAAAAGGTATATTTCTATACAATTCGCTGTAAACAAAACCAATCGCAAGGTTATTTTATTTGCATTCTGAATGTTCATCATGTGACAAATTTGAATCTCCAATCCAATCCGATGGAAGTAGGAATGGTGCAGATTATCCAATGTGAGAAAAAGAAAATCTCATGAAATTATTCTTTTTTTGTTTTGAACAAGCTCATGAAATTATTCATATAGTAATCCCAGTCACCATTATCATCTTGATCCAATTCCACTCTAAAAATGGGCTAATCCACCACCCAACCACAAAGGTACAGGCTTGACGGATCAACTATCCCTTTTGGCCCTAGATGATGCGGTTGATGTTTCTATGCAAATGCATGGTTTTACAGCGTTGATTGTAAGGGTACTAATTACATTTATTATGAGCGCTAGTGTGATCATGTTGGAGGCCTTAATACATCTAAACCCACAAAGATCCCTATTATGATTTTACAAATCAGATTTATATAATAGTTTGGGCTTAATCTTGACGATAACAATGCCTTTGATATTATTGAAAATTAAACTTGCGTCCTTGGTGTTTATTAATCTGGATAAAAATAATATAAATTCAAAAGAAACAATTGGTTAGAAAAAACAGAGAAAGTGATAAGATCGAAATACCCATGTGTGAGGGGCACATGAGGTGAATTAACGCTGAAAACTGACAGCATTAGAGGAAGAGACCCGATTTGTTACAAGAGCCCGGGGTCAACTTAGCAACTTAAAATTGTAGAATTTTGACCAAACCACAACGACCATTTATGTAAATTACAATTAAAACAACTTTAAAGGAAGCAGAAGTAAGAAACTAAATGATACAGCAAACCTGCAGGGATGTCAAGTATTCTGCCTCATGGTGGCTGATAATGTTCATCAATGAAATAGCAGAATCATCTGGTGACTGGGAATATGCAACAAACGTCAGTCACATGGCAGGCAATAATTAACCAATTTTAAGAAAATTCACTTTTCATTATTGCCGAAAATATTAGCTGCGATGTGATCAAAAGCAAGTTTAGTTAACTTAAGCAGGTAATATGTAACCTGGTATATAGTTGAATCCCTGCATTCATGCTTTGCATCTAGTTGAACATTCCCTTCTTCAAAATAATGAGCAGTCACCTGAACGTTCAAGATAAACAATTAGTTATTTTTTAATATACCCGAAAAATAGATGATATTCAAGTTTGAGCATGTGCCTGTATTTTTCCTCTGACTTCCACGGTTTGTAGTTCGTCCTTGAACTCGATGTTCCATATTGAGCACCAACTTCCATTACTGATAAACATCAAAATACAGAATTTTGTAATGTGGCAAACCAATATTGAAGATTAGAATGCAGAAAAAAAGTATACCTAGTTTGAAGATGATACTGTACAGTAAGTCAAAGTAATAAAATAACAATCAACAAAGTCCACTAACCAGAAATTTTGTGGGCTATGTCGAGTGGCTGTAATAACAACTACAAGCTCAAAATCCGACACAGATTCTTCAGCGTCTTTTCCACTGGTACAGTAAACTGAGAAGACACCTTTTGGATAAGCCTCTCCAACATACTTGGACATTTCGGCATCCAGGGCACATCTGCAACAGTGTCACGCAATAAAGAACTTCAACATTTATGTTAATCTAGAGCTACACCAAGGATTTGCAAATGATATATAATGTAACATCATTAGCTTTTGCAAGAAATTACAAATGATACTCTATCAAACTATGAATCGGCTACCAAATATTAACAAGATATTGCCATACAAGGTGGGATAGTGTATGTTTCTTAGAGCTCAAGCTTCATAAGTCGGTATTTTAACGAAGTCAATCATGTTATAGTTACCTAATTCGCTACAGTAGCCACAATCTGCGATCCCGATACAAAACGGGACAATACCGATCTCAGGATCGCAATTTCTGGTTGACAAGTGGGTTCACGATTTGTACCAATAGAAACAGCGTTGTAGTTTGTCAACTGGTCAAGTTTACACATTATTTCAAATCATCAAAATTAAGTGAATATGCTTAGCAGTTCAGAAACATTTTACTGTTTAATACTATATATTCAACATCATACCGGAGGCGATCCAAAATGAACCTACCCCCTCTTATCGAATTCAGGGGCACATAGCGAACTGCTATCCTGAATTGCGTTCCCGTACAGAAGCAAACCGCCATCTAGGCAACTATAATCTTGCCATCAAATTATTTTGTTATTAGGACAATGAGACTAACCAGTCAAGCTACAGATCTCCAGTATAGTTGACTATCCCGACATGTTTGGGGAGGATGCGGGGTATGTAGAAACAGGGACATACCACTACAGGGGTAATTTTGACCCCAGAAAGTGGAATAAGAATACCTACTAACCCCTGAACCGACATGCTTCATGCATTAGAGTTAGAATTCTTCACACATATATACTATTTAATTAGGTGTATCTTGTACTTTGTCTCTGATAGCTTGGTACTGAAATTTGTTTCACCTCCGAAAAAGTATAACTTAGTTTGTTCCGTGAATGCCTGGTCTATGTGACTTTCTTCCTTTTCTTAGAAGGCAAAAACAGGCAAGGCATATAAGGGATTCACATGTCTAGTCAGGGAGGGGCTGGTGTGGGGTAGCCTGAACAATGGAGGGACTGACTCCGTTGCAGGTTTTGCAGGACAAGCAGATATAGAAAACTAGAAAAGGTGTGCACATATAGTGGAGGGAGTAGTTTACATGGATCAAAGAAATTACGTAAATCAAGCTATATCACCACATAAATTCTTCAGATACAGATCATAAACAATAACTGCATATTTTTGTTAGATAAAATATTATTAAATACTTTATATTAATGCATTCTTATCATTTCAGTGTGTGTAATGATTATCATCAGATAAATTATCGTGATGCATTGAAAACGTGTTGGATATAAACAAACAGTTCATCACATAACTGTAAACCAGATATGAAAGAAGATGGTTACAGATTTGATAATATGTGGATAAGAAGGTTACCGATACTCTTCTACGTAGTGGGATGGAAGCTCCTCATCTCTAGCTGGTCTCATTCCTGTACAAATCTGAACCCATATATCATGTCATATAAATTCGTACTGAAGAAAGAGAGCCCAAATTGCAACGACAAAACCAAGCAGAAAGATTAGTTTTATATTCTAAAAATGATTGACCTCAAGCAGATACCAAATAACAAAGCACTATATATCTATAGATAAGCAGCTTATACTTTTGGTATAGCTTATCAAGCTGCGTTAAGGAGACTTATGATGAGAAGGAGTTCAGTGTACGATTAAGTCAATACTTATATCCTAGCAATAATGAGTTCATAGGTCAGAGCTAGTTGCATACGTGAGCAAGTTAACATATTCAAGTCAAGAATTCGCATATATTTAGTTTCGATTATAATGATGAAATGAGATTTGAGTAAATAAGTACGCTGCTTGGGCATACGTTTAGTTTTGCATGATAAAACTAGACCAAATTTGTATTCAATCTCAGAAGTGTTTTTTCACAACATGTCTAAGCTAAGAGCTTGATGCTAAATCCTGATATGATGTCACAGTTATTGAAAATGAGTAAGCAATTGTTTTCTTGTTTGGTGCAGTGATGATTGTCAAACTGTTAAATATCACAGCATCTTCTCATGTTAAAGGTAAAAACTATACTCCATTTGACATTGAGAGCTCTTACTAGTTCATATTAAGGACTTTACGTCTTTAGAAACATCTATTCAAAGACAAACTATATCACATATCAGAAGTTAAATAATCCAAAATCAAATAAAAAATCTTAATAAATAAAAGGATCTGAAATACAACATGATACCAAACAGATACATCTAGCTTAGGAAAACATATTTCTGTATATACGACCACTCTAATGGTTTGATAACTGATGTAGTCTTATAGTGTTCTAAGAATGATTCCCTGTTTTAACTCTCCTAATGTATATTATTCAATTAGAAGGTTAGGGACCAATCAGTATTTATCGGACTTACTTGTCGGACATGGTCAACCTTTCCCACTTGTGCCGTCCTGGGATCAAGATATTCATCCTCACTAATCTCACTATACGAAGATATCAGCACCTGAAAAAACGATCAAAAGAGATTAAAAATTGGTTGAGAAACTTGATATGCGTGCAATATTAGTTGTTTGGATGAGTAAAAGACAAGAGAAATGGCTTAAAATTGCAACCAAACTTTACCTTTTCATCAACAAATACAGTTTTAGGAAATTTGTTACCATTTAAGTCTTAACGCAGCTATTCTTCAACTTGATACCAACTAATGCAACAAAAATAAAAAGTGATACTTGATTGCCTTTTATTTGAAACCTGGTTTCACTTGTTTGCAATTGCATATATCCTTATCAAACTAAAAACATGTTATATTAACTAGTAACAATAACAATGCCACTTAGTTGCAATCACCAGAAAAATAATATATAATCTTTCTTGCCTTTTAATTCATTTCTCCCTTCTCCTCGCATCTACCACATTTCTAAAAGACTCAACAATAGTACAACACCTACCCTAGTGACGGAACTAGGGGGTCCTGCAGTGTCACGGGACCCAATAAAATTTTGATTAGTAGTGCTAAATCTTGTAAAGAATACCAACTTTTTGTAAATGCACCCGGTCCAAAAGAATTGTGTTTTTTTAGTACTTGCTTAGCTGATCCGTTAGTAGGTGAAAAAAAGTCTTAATTTCTATTAGACTCAATCATTTTAACTGAAACCACACTTTTCTTCCTGGTTGCACATACGCTATCTTAGGCCAAACAAATTTACTCAAGCAATACACTGCAAGCAATCGAAAACCAGAAAACCGCGCATAACCAACTTTGCAAGATTCTTAAACAGTCAAAATTCCACAACAATCAACTACACTAACATTAACCACATAAAAACACAGCAACCAACAGATCAAGTCAAAAGAACATACATCACCGCTTCGATTAGGCAACTGAAGACAAACAAAATGAGATTTATTATAAATCGGAAACGCTTCCAACGCGGCTAATCGATACACATTCTCATCATTCAAAACCGATTTCAAGTCTAGAAAAACAAAAAGCCAAATCAATATCAATAAAAAAAACAAAACCCATTGTCAGAAATACTAAATCTTTGAATAAAAATGTAACCTTTGGCAACATATTGGATTTCACCAGGGGGTGAGTTTAAAAGGAACCATTTTGCAATGTCGATTTTTTGTTCATCGTTTAGGATTATGTCTTGTGTGTCTTCTTCATCCGACATGGTTTTTTTTTAATGAATGAATCAGATGATGAGATGTTTTTGTGTTTTGTTTGGTGAGGATTTTGTTTTGGTTAGGGATTTGAAATTGGGAAGAGGGGTTATGGGGTTGGTTTGGTTTTAGACAAACAAAATGATGTCATTATTCTTTAAGAAAGTAATGCTTTCACAATTTCATATTATAAATGAAATTATTATCTAAATATTTATACATTAATACATCAATAAAGGCTTTTTGATTTTATACATTAATACATCAATAAATTTTAGTCTTTTTTATTTTATAAACTTACATTCACTATAGTATAAACCTTTGCAAGTTCATAAAATGTCTTTTTTAACAAATGCATTAAATGTATAAAGAGATTCAAGAATTAGGACATTTTCATGCCACATAGACATAAAATGAGTGTTCCACTATGGTTGAAATAAACATAAACCTTTTCATCTTTCTTAGACCTTTTCATAAACCAACTATAGTGGATGCCCTAAAATCTTGAAATCTCTAATTTTGAAAATTTAATTAATGTAGCCTAAATTACTCTTAAGTATCTCTTATTACACCTTTAGCTTGATCAATTCTAAACTTGACAAATTTTCAAAAACACACTATATTAATTTTAAAAATATACGTTTTGTATTTCAAAAAACACATGCTTTGCATCAAAGGTCGAACCAGAATCACGATTTTGCAAGTAAAATTATTTGTCGGTATACACTGTCGCTTTGTGCTAGTATATGTCTAGTTGATTACTAAAAATGAAATGTCTAAGTTTACCTTTTTGTACTCCTACTTAAAATGAGCCTCAATGTCTCTGCTTAAAAGAATAAGATTCGAAAAAAAATAAAAAAAAAAATCACTTATATGATTCTCAAAAGGATTTAATATATATATATATATATATATATATATATATATATATATATATATATATATATATATATATATATATAAATTTTTAAATGAAAGCGCTTGAAAGATTATAAGTGTTTGAAAAGAAAGACTCAAATGTACAATAATGATTTGAAAAATGATCGATTTCCATGAAGGCTCCTATCTTTTAATCCTTCAACGGATTTTATTCTATTTTTTATGAGGAGCTTCCAGAATTTCAAAAGAAAAGTAAATAATTATTTTTTTGAATATTTGGTTTTCACTTACATTCATGTGCAAAATTCTTTGAATATACTAGATGAGCTTGATAATCATCAGTTGATCCAGAGGTCGTATGAGAATTTTGGGATGAGTGTCATTGCTCAAGGGAAGCTCCTCTGGAGATTTGAGCACCTTAACTCCGATCATTTTGAACTCTCCCATATTCATGACGATTGTCGTGATTTGTAAGGAAGATTAGATGTTACTCGGAGGGATAAGGATACCCAGATTAAGCTATTTGAAAGGTTGGCCGGTCAACATGAGCAGTTAGGGAAAGAGCATGTTGGGTGTTCTCATCAACTTGAAGAGATGGAGAAGGAATAAAAGGAATGGAAGGACACTGTCGCCGGGCAAGTTGAGCAGATCAAGAAGCTAAAGAATGAGCTAAGTTTTGATGAGCTTACGGCTAAAGTTCGGTAGTTAGAAGAAGAAAAGAAAAATCTTGTTGCTGAGGTTGATCAAGTGGAGAATGGTCAAACAAAACGTTGTAAGGGAGGTGGTTCTAGTTGTCGTCCGTCGTCTTCTAGAAATCGCGGAATACAAGAAAAGTTTGGCCGCCCCTCTCAACTTATCTTTTACCGATGGTTAGCTCGGTGGTGTGGGGGTGGACAGAAAGGACGGGGATTTGGGGAAAATTTAGCTGGGATGAAGAAGCTAAATAGGGAAGCTCGTAAATTTTGGAAGACAGAGTTCAATGAACTTTTCTCAAAGGAGTATCAGTGTGTGTCGAAGATTGTCGGATCCCACCATCTTCCCTTTGGTGATATCATGAATATTTTTCGGATGTCTTAGGGGCTGTTTGATAAAAAAAAATATGATTTAGCGCTGAATGAATCAAAGCTGCTGAGTGATTCCAAGATGCTGAGTGAACCTAATTCTGAGTGAAAATTATTGTTTGATATTTATTCTGAATGAGCAATCTGAGTTGTCTGAAATTACCAATTTAACCTTCTGTCTGATTTTGTATTGAACAAACTATACCGTTTGATAAAAAAATTATTAACTCGAATAAAAATATAATATAAAGAAAGTAATGTTGAAATAAACAAAGAAAAATGCAAAAAATCTTATCGAAAGATCATAAAACAATATAAATTACGAATTAATCTTAGGTTGAAACATTTAAAAATAACTCATTAGCAATATGATTACGAAGATTAGCAAACTTGATATATGAGAAATTATTGTTATTCTATATATTTAAATATATTTTTATAAAACATCGATCATGTTAAAAAAAAAGAAAAAAAAAAGAAAACTTAAGTTGGAAAAAAAACATTTTAATAAAATAATAAAATGATTACCACCTTATACCATTTGTCATATTAGCACAATAATTAAATAGAATATATTAATAAAAAAATAGTCAAAATGATGATAACGTTCACCCGAGACCGATACTATATTTTTAATCTAATAAAATTCCAATATAAACACAAATATTAACTCGTAAAGTCATAAACATTTGGTACCCATTTCATTAAAAATTCAAAACTTTGATTTACTATTACTCGTAAAGTCGTAAACATTTGTCAATAACAATACGTAACTATTAACTAAAAATTATAAATAAAAAAAGTCAACTGATAATATGACCATATAATGTTAAATAAAAAAAACCGGGGACTATACTTTGGTTTTAATTTAAATAATGCAAAATCGCTTGAGCCACGTGAATTTAAAGAAAAAAGACAGAGGGTAAAACAATAAAATAATAGGTGTTGAATGATTGAGGGACCCTTGGCATGCAAAATCATTAAGTAGCAAGTGGAACAATTCAGATGCATTAAATTTTCTATCAAACAATAACGCCTTTGACCAAATCAGTGGTAGGCTCTGAATTGGCCCATTAAGAAGCGAACAAACACCCCCTTAGTTAAACCGGTCGAACCAGCTGTCGAAACAGAGCATCCTTCTATTATTCATCCTGAATCTAGAGACCAACCAGACGTCAAAGACCCCCTGGCACCACTTAGAATTTATTTGATATGTTAGTTGTTTTGTGAACAATTTACTTGGTTGTGTAATAACTTGTGATGCTTATTCGGGCCGTTGGCCATCTTTTCCAAACAATTTACTTGATATTATGATGGTTAATCATGATGAATTCATGTCTATTTTTTGTTTCTTTCTTTTACTTGTTTATTTTTCTCATTATTATATGTAACCATCCGGTGAAGAGCACCTGGGTTCCTTAGTGAATAGCACTTACGGAATATAACAGTCCGGTGAAGAGCACCTAGGTTCTTCATTTGTGAAGAGGACGCAGGGAATATAACCGTACAATGAAGAGCACCTGGGTTCTCCCTTAGCTAATAGCATTTAGGGCATATAACCATCCGGTGAAGAGCACCTTGGTTCTTCCTTAGTGAATAGAACTTAAGGAACATACCCTTTTAGTGAATAGCACCTAAGGGCCTTTTGAAGTGATTAGCACTTCCTTTAAACATTGACTACACATTTCCCCAGCAGTAGCTAGCCAACCGGAGGACTCACACGAGTGTTATGTCCAAAAACATCTATTCGGAAAATCGCTTTCCTCTCTATCACGAGGAAAGCCATGTTTGTCATTCATTTACTGAAACTATTAGGCAAGCATATTCCATCAGATAAGGAATTCTAAACAAATAACACTTATAAAAAGCATTTTCTTAAATTGATGGTGTGCCAAGTGCGTGGTACTTCCTTTGTCACCCATCGTCTGAATTAATCAACATATGAAATTATATCTGTTGAATTCTTTTTTATTCACGCTCAGTTCTCGAGTTTTGAGTGAAAAATGGAAAAGAATAGGAAAGGGAAATGAAAGAGAAAAGGAAAGTAAGTGTTAGTTGTTATGTTCTTGAGATAGAGGAAAGGAAAAGAAAAATAGTCATAATCATATTCTTGAGTGGGAGAAAAAGGAAAATAACTTGGTCAAATTACATATATGCCCTTTAGTTGCTAATGTCAAATCTTTTAAAAAGTGTATATTAGTCTTTACACAACATACGGTTCCATTTCCTTTCTCTTTCCTCTCAAAAGTGGTTAACTAACTTTCTAAGCTAAATACACATTTTAACCACTCCATATGTGTTACATTCATTTGAGCACTCAATACATGCATTTGGTGGGGTGTGAATGGTGTAAAAAAATTATGTTTGTATTTTAAATGGGTGAGAGTTTAACTTAAACTGTGTTTTGAATGCGATGTTTAGACCTGCTTATGCTGCTGAAACTTGGGTTGTTAGGTTATTGTTTGCTGCAAAAAAAATCTGGCTGGCTATTTTGTTATCGTTTGCCATAAAAAAAACGAGGCTGTTTAGTTGTTGCTTGTTGTCAAACTCACAATTGGGAAGGTTGGGTTGTCTTTTGATGTCTAAAATAGGATGGGCTGGTCTGTGGTTATTTGCTGTAAAAAATGGGGTTGTCTGGTTGTTTCTTGTCGAAAGTCGAAACTCATAGGTGGAATACCCATTCCTTAAATTCACATTCCCATATGAAACACTTAGCTCAATTACGCATAACCAAAAGCCTCATAAAAAAACACTAAATAGGTTTTTGAACCCATGTCATTATAAATGTTTGTACAAAGAGATTTTGCTAGTTAACTGAATTCCATGCCAGCTACATCATAGTCTACATTGTTATACTTATGAGGATTTAAAAATAAATTGATTTTCATCGTTTTAGCAAGATAGTGCTTGCTTTTGACAATCAATAATAGGTTTTTACGGCTTCCTAGAATAGTAGATTCAATGAGTTCCATTTGAGTAGAATAGGGTTGTACCTCAATATTAAAACAAGATAGGAAAACTTATTTCTATGGTAAGTATTGGAAGATTCACTTATTGTTTCTTTTTCAGGTCTTATCAAATGTGTATCCAAAGAATATGGAAGCTTCGGCCGGTCGAGTTGATGACATGCCAAAACTATCATGTTTGCATGAGCCAGGAGTCTTGCAGAACTTAAGAACAATATATGAACTCATTATTCAAATAAGTTTCAAAATTCTTTTACTATATTTTATTAAATCTAAGGAAATTTATTACTCCCCTTTTGACATTTGGGTTGCGCTACTTAACATATACTCATACTCTGGAGTTGTGTAATTTATACTTTTATGAAAAGTTGAGTATATAAAACTGTACATTTGGCAACTTCGGAGTTGTTTGCACCCAACCGGAATTGAACTTGAGACAAGAAACTAAGAAAATTAGTTTTAGAAGTCCACCATTCGCATAAATCAAATCAAACTTTTCCCTCTTATGTATCGTAGAGAGATTTACTCGATGGCCTAAAACATAAGCAAGTATGTGTTTGGGTTGTCCTGTTTAACCCTCTTTCTCTTTTGCCCATGATGTTCCCAACAAGGTTATCAACTTCTCCATTGTTTGATGGGTATATTTAGGTGTAACAAAGGTTGACTTACGATTCATGGTTTTTGACATGAGTTTTGAGGTACAAATGTAACACAAGTAGGTGACTACGGCCAATTATAACCAAGCTATGATATTGATGGCCGCCACCTTTCAACACAGATATATCTAACTATGAGCCTATGACTCTATTGTACCCAAAGCTATGATATTTATGGCCACATTTCAAATGCATAAAATTAAGAGAAATACTTTTGAAGAGTGACATTTTACCATAGTCAAAATAATATTAAAATACAAAAAAGCATTCAAGCGCTTGATGTAAACGTTACACATGGATATGTTTGGCGCGTAGCTGTGTAGGGCTTTTCGGGGCGGTGAGCGGTGAGCAAGGATCATTTTGAATTTTAATAGTCGTTTGGTAAAAGAGTGGTCAACTTTGACTAATTTTTAAGAAGAATAATTTTTTTTATGTTTTTCTAAAAAACGGTAAGCGGTAAATGTGAAACACCACTTGTACCTAGAGGTGCAAATCGAAAACCGGTTTTTTTTAAACCGAAACAAAAACCGGAACCAGTTTTTAAAAAAAACGGTTTTTTTAACCGAACCGGTTAGACCGGTTTTGGGTTTTTTGCCCCGACCGGTTTTTTACTGGTTTTATAAAAAAACCAGTTAAAACCGGTTTTTTACTTATTAATTTTTTTTAATGACCGTTACAAAAAACCCGAAAAAAACCGGTTTTTAAAAACCGGCAAACGTTTTAAAAACTAGCCGTTAGAAAAAAAACCGGTTTTAACCGGTTTTTTTTCTTTTCTTTTTTTTTAAACGAGCCAAACGGCTATAATGCAAAAGTAGCCGGTTTTTTCAATTTCCTTTTGTGTTTTTTGATGATTTTGAGCCATGGATTGGTAGTATAAATACAAGTAGTGAGTTGTGGTTGAAAACACATTAAAACACACTCTCAAATCTCTCTTTAATCTCTCTAATCTTTATATATATATATACTCTAATCTCAAGTTCTCAACTCTCTAATCCCGCTATAATGGAAAACTCACAATCACAACAAGCTTCCACTACTCCCTCCGTTTCTACTAGCAATGCACGAAAAGTTTACACAAATGAAGATGTTGTGAAAATTAAACCAACTAACCGAAAAGGTGATGTTTGGTATATTTCGATTTGTGTATTATGATTGATAATGTGGATAGGGCGCGTTGCAAGAAATGTGGGAAATTTTATAACCCCGGGTCTAACACTACACTTAGGAATCATATTAGTAATTGTAAGGCGGTGCAAAGTGATACGTCACAAGCTACTATTGGTGCGGATGTGTAACACCCCATTTTCACGATTCGCAGCGGATTTAGGGTTGGGGTATTACTTCACGGAATCACAGTCACAATGATAGAAAATGAATCGAAAAGAGACGTTTTTATAAATAAGTTATCATTCATAAAAAATATCAGAGTTTTATTAAGATGAGGTCCCGTAAACCTAAGTGTGAAATATAGTTTGAATGATAACAAAGTTGAAAGTCCTCCAAGTTCAATGCCGCTTCCTGCTATAGCTCCGTAACGGCTATATACCTAGGATACATGCTTAAAGAGTCAACACTAGGTGTTGAGTGAGAGTCATAGGTTTAAGTAGTAGTAGTAGTGTGAATACAAGTTTAGTAAAGCACGGGCTACGTTGTTATACACCCATGTAAAGTAGTAGAAACCGTATTTAAACAGTTTGTGTCAGTATTGTATGATCAGTACAATACTGAAGAGAGAGAGTTATTGCACTAAGCTCATGAAACCTTACTAACAGTCCGGGTCATGGGGTCTGCAGACCAAACCATGAGGGGACGAGAAGGATAACTTGCCAAAGTTAATCCTTAGAGGTTTCAAGTATAGTACTTATTGGTGCCCAAGACACAGGCAAACCAACGGGAGTTGTCAAACTCCAATAGATCTATCAACTATACTCGCGTTCACTTATGTAAAATATCACAAGCGATTATGGCTCATGAATTTTAGTTATGTGATGGTGGCAGATAGTATCACTCGTGCAATAACCAAAGAAAAAGACTTGTATTTGGTTTTAAAGAAAAGCAAGTAGCATGTATCCCCCTCACAGGGTTTGTAAAACATTTAGAAAAGAGTGAGGCTATGAACTCACCTGGGCTTAGGGAAATGTGATTAATGCCAAAAGTGACTCGGAGACTAGACTGTCTACTCACGTATCCTGGGGTTTTTTGGTGTGGGTGTATGTCAAGCTTTAGTTATCTTATTTTAAGTTTTCTCAAGTAATCATTCTTAGGGTTTTTAGTATTTTAAATATAACATAACACCGTTCGGGCCATCACAATCCAGAAGTATAAGACTCCTCACATGAAGCTCCCTACTATTGTATTATGTTATCAACATAATACCTTTCGGGCCATCATAATTCAGAAGTTAATACTCCTCACATGAAGTTCCCTACTATTGAGTTATGTTGTTATTAGAGTTTAGTTATAACATAACACCGTTCGGGCCATCATAATTCAAAGGTCATGCAATAATCGTTTGAGGAGTCAGGGCACTTTAAATCGTAAACCCAGCAAACTCGTCAAAACGAAATATCCACATGATACCCCTCACATGAAGCTCCCTAGTATTGTGTTATGCTTCTAACTTAAGGTAGGTGAAAATACTTTCACTTTATACCCTTATAGTTTCTATATTTACAAAATCTACCCTAGACTTATAAACTTGTAACATTTAAGCATATAACTATCTTGTTAGGAATACGATTTTTGTATAAGAAAGATTCGGTCACCCCCAATATGATTAAGCATTGTTTAGCTAGTAGTATTTATAATAGTTAGTAAAACGTAGATTAGAAGTAGTTAGTATTCGCGGAAGAAGGACGGGTCTTTACCCACTGTATGCCTGATCCGCAGCCCAAGTGGCAAAAACTCATGTACATATTAATACCCTCTCCATCCTTGGAGAGGGTAAGCCTTCTCATAATCTATTTTCTTTTTTTTGGTTTTCTCTCAAGGCTTCATCCTCTTTCTCTCTCTAACTTTCTCTCTCTACATTTATTTCTTTCTTTCTTGCTTGTAAACGAACCAAACCACAAGGATCAATACGTGTTTTGTGCTTATCTAGTATTCTACAATTGGTATCAAGAGCCATGGTTACATTCTAGGGATTGTAGAACTTGTGGTGTATGGTTTGTTTTGGTTTCTATTAGTTTAGGGTGGTTTTACTTAGTTTTGATCTTGTTCGTGGTGATTCTTGTGTTCTTTCTTACTTCTTGGACTTAGAAGGGGTTAATTTCATCTAGTTTATCAGTTGAGTTGGGCTACGATCTAACGTTTGTGAAGTGTACGAAGTAGGTTTTTGGAAGCCCACCCCATTTTCTGGCAGCGGTTTTCTCCTCGTTAAGTGTCTTCTCAGCGGTTAGTTTGGATTCTTAGCGGTTTGGTACAGCGGTTAGTACATCTGGTCAGCGAAATAACGATAGTCACTTTTGTACTGTCTACCAGCGGTTACTTCCACGGTTTATTCTCAGCGGTTAATTCTATCAGCGGTTTCTTTCTGCACGGTTACTTTCGTCAGCGGTTAATAGAAAGCCGTTTAATTAACCAGCGGTTAAATTTGTTTAGCGCGTTAACTTCACAGCGGTTACTCTGTCAAGCGGTTATCATAGCCAACGGTTTTATCCACAGCGGTTACTCTGTCAGCGGTTAGTCATTTAGTCAGTGGTTACTTGTGCGGTTTAATGTCACGCGGTTACTTTTATCTTAGCGGAATTTTCCAAGTTTGACGTTTAGTAAA